>JBBPKF010000120.1:0-12040 GCA_038089175.1 Binderoboletus segoi | reverse complement strand
GAAGAATTCATCCCGAAAGTCGCTAAAGTCTACCCCCTTAACCTGGCAGAACAACAAGCATGTAAAGACTTTATAACAGAAAACACAGAAAACGGCAAAATCGTCCCTTCAACATCTCCACAAGCATCCCCCTTTTTCTTCGTAGAAAAGAAAGACAGAAAACTTCACCCTTGCCAAGATTATCAGTATCTAAACTCGCACACAATCAAAAACGCATACCCACTCCTGATCATCTCTGAACTCTTCAACAAATTCAAGAATGCCAAATTCTTCACTAAGTTCGACATCCGCTGGGGATACAACAATGTCCTCATTGAAAAAGATAGTCGATGGAAAGCAGCGTTCATCATGTCAGAAGAGTTATTCAAACCACAGGTCATGTTCTTCGGCTTTCCAATGCCCCACCTCACTTCCAAAATATGATGAACCACATCTTCCGAGATATGATAGCAGAAGGATGGCTTGGAATATATATGGATGATCTTGGTTTCACCTCCCTGGACCTCCCTACACATCAACAGCGTACACAGCGAGTTCTCAATAGATTCCATCAAGAGAAACTATACCTCAAACTGTCAAAATGCACATTCAATGCCCCTAAAATGGAATACCTCGGCATGGTCATAAAAGAAGGACAAGTCTGCCTTGACCCTCACAAAGTCAAAGCAATCAAAGAATGGAAACCCCCCACCACGGTCAAAGGGGTACGGTCATTTTTAGATTTTTGCAATTTCTACCAGAAATTTGTACTGAATTATGCGGACCTGGCTCATCCCCTAAATGATTTAACAAAAAAAGAACTCCCTTGGAAATGGGAGGAAGCACAGCAAAAAGCATTTGACACTTTGAAAAAGATCTTCATTAGCCAACCAGTATTGCAAATGCCGGACTCCACCAAGCCTTTCGCCATCATGACTGATGCCTCCCTAGTTGCCTCTGGAGGTGTCCTTTTGCAAAAAGATGGCAATGGCGAGTATCACCCATGCACCTACCACTCCCAAACATTCATTGACGCTGAGCAAAACTATGATATCTACGATAGAGAATTGCTCGCTGTTCTCCATGCTCTCGAAGTATGGAAACACTACCTGCGAGGTGCAGGGCATCCCGTAACAGTCTTCACCAATCACAAAAACCTCACATACTTCCAAGCCCCACACAAACTCTCTTGACGACAAGCACGATGGATGCTCTTCCTCCAAGACTTTGATCTACAGTTTGTCAGTGTACCTGCAGCACAGGTCACCCCCGCAGACACATTATCCCAATATCCATACCCCACCACATACAAGAACAACAACAAAGACATTACACTCCTCCCGGACACGTTGTTCATCAAGACCTTAGACTTATCCATCGCCGACAAGATTGCTCAGTCATCCTCTTCTGATCCATTCATCTTATCAGCACTAGCAGCAATCGATGAAAAGAACTCCCCAATTCCCCAATTCCCATTATCCAACTGGCATTTCGAGAATGGCCAGCTATACTTCCAGAACCAACTCTATATCCCAGCAGAATTCAGGAACAACATAGTATGACACTGTCACTGCACATCCACCGCAGGTCATGGCGGTATTATCAGAACGCAAACCAGAGTCATGCGTGACTACTGGTGGCCAGGACTTGCCACTTTTGTCCGAAAGTTTGTCAATGGCTGCCCTCAATGTCAAGCAAACAAGGTTAACACCCACCCGACAACCCCACCATATTCCCCAATTCCATCCTCTGCCACATGCCCCTTCCAACAAGTATCTGTCAATCTTATCATAGATCTTCCTAAAACAAACAGATTTGACGCTATCATGGTCATGGTCAACCATGGCCTTTCGAAGGGGGTAATTCTCTGCCCTTGTTCTAAAACAATCAATGCAGCAGGGGTAGCTGACCTCTTTTTCAAACACGTGTTCACTCAATTCGGCTTACATGACAAAATCATCTCAGACAGAGGCCCACAATTCACTTCTGCCTTTACTAGGGAGCTCGCAAGACTCCTAGATTACTCCCTCTCCCTATCCACTGCATACCACCTGCAAACAGATGGACAAATGGAGCGCATGAACCAGGAACTGAAAACATACCTGAGAATGTTCTGCGCAACACAGCCGGACAAATGGGTCAAGATGCTACCCTATGCAGAATACTGCCATAATTCCTCCATCCATTCTTCCATGAAACAAACCCCATTTTTCATCATCCTTGGATATGAACTGCGTGCCCACCCCCCACTTGGAAAAACATTCCTACCAGAACTCAGTAAACGCATGGAAACTCTGAAAGAAGCCAGAAACGAAGCCATTGCAGCACATGAAAGAGCAGCGCTTGCAATGAAGAACTGTATCAAAACCCACACCCCATCATGGAAGATCAGAGAGAAAGTATGGTTGGAAGCACGGAATTTGAGATTCCCCGGAAGAACCCCAAAGCTAACACAAAGAAGATTTGGCCCTTTTACCATTGACAGGGTAATAACTCCGTGGGCGTATTGTCTCAAACTTCCCCCTACTTGGAAAATCCATCCTGTCTTCCATGCATCCCTCTTATCCCCCTTCTACAGCATGGAAGAATTCAGAATGGCCTTTATAGAACCACCCCCAGAAGAAGTAGACGGGGAGGAACAATATGAAATTGAAGCAATCATGAGTCATCAAGGCTCCATGAGGTGGTGCCACTATCTGGTGTGCTGGAAAGGCTACTCATCGGTGGAAGATACGTGGGAACCAGAAGGAAATTTCAGCGGAGCCTCAACCCTACTAAAAGCATACAAAAGAGAGCATGGACTTTGAACCGACTCATGCCCCTCCCCAACTTCTATCCTTCCTGCAACCGCATCCCCAAAAACTTCTGGTCCCAAGTCACCAAAGAACATAAGAAAGAACAAAACATGTCCAGATCCTCATCCCCCACATCATCCCACTCGTCCACTCGACAAATCGCCCAAAGAATCCGTGACAACACGGTAACACCACCTTCCGAAGAATCACCGTCCGCCTTTGCCCAAGTACCTCCCATCCAAAGAAATGCAATTATCCTCCCAGATTTCATTCCCCTTTGAATCAATCGTCTCCCTCTTCCTTTTCAATGTCACATTTATGTAGCATGTCTTAAAGACCCTGGTCTAACCTTCCTTATTGAACATGACATTCATTTCCTTCGCTTCCTGGTTTTACCAGGCCTCGTTCGCACTTACCACCATCTCGCTCTTTGCAAAAACTCTTTTGCTGGCATTAACCCCACGTTCTCCTCCACCATGCACATCGGATTGACCAACCAAGCCTTGATAGAAACCAACCAATCCTTGCTCAACATCATCCATAATGCAGGACTGGCCGACATCATTGATGGTTTGGCTCCCATCATGTTCCGTGATCTTTTAGTCAACATCCTTCCCCACCTTTCTGAAGAAGAATTCAAAGAATACTTCGAGGAAATCCCCATAGTCCCAGAACCCCAACCCCTCATCAACCGCATCTCCGACACCCCTGCCCCTTTTCATGAGGAATGTAGTGAGGACCATCGAACTGACGAATGGCTCCACACTCTACATCGTCAAAGATGGACCACCCCATACCAACCTAAGAGCATCAGTCCTCTGACAAGCTCTCACCACTCTGCCTCCGAAGACGACCTCACCAATCCCCGCTTTCTCCCTTGTGTGGTTTGTAATGAACCAGGGCACCCAAGTCGTGCTTGCCCAAAATATCAATGCCCCTTTTGTCTCAAATGGAATCTGGGCCACTGGGCACATAGGTGTAACATGTGCTTCTGTGGACACTGCAGAGAAGAAGGACATATAGTTGCAGATTGCCCGTTCAAAGAACGCACAGAACTCGTCACACTTCCCCCGACCGCGCAGGATTGACTGGAACATGGAATGTTCCACGTAAACAAGGGGGTAATGTTACAAATTTCCTCCCTTTTCATGTTTGCCACACTATACTATCATTTACTTCTCAAAGACACTTGGATACATGCCTGGTTACTCTTAGCCACAAGTACATTTTCCCTTTTTCTTACACTTCGATTGGTTCTCCTGTTATATGTTTACCAATACAGACATCTTCCACAATGACTCAGGCTTAGCTGCCTTCCGGATACCGGTTTCCATTACCTTCCTTCATGTTCCAAATCTCAGTAATCCGCAGCACTTTTAGTCATCTCTTTTACTTCAGCTCCCGATTTCCCCAATGTTCTTTCTGGTTCCATATGCCTGCCCTTCACTCTGTATCCTCTGTACTTAAGTCATTACCACACACTGTGATCGCCATTCTGTTCTTTTGTATTCCTCCTGCAAATAGAGCAGTCTCTTTCTTAGGCCTCGTCAACCTAAGTTAGCTATCTGACCTTGTGGTGCTAGCCGTCTCTAGCTGCTGTATCCTCAAGTGTCACCTTGCCATGACACTGCACTTGTAGTTGACTGAATGGTATCAAGTCCATCAAGGTCGTTGAGCTCGTGGACACATAATTCCCACGTCGTGCTCATTCACTCTGGAATAGGGTGCTCTCTCACCTTGAGCATCATCCAGCTGTTAGCTGAAGAACCCAAGAAAGGTTGAAGACATGCAAGTCTCCGCTTGCAGCATAACACACTTCTCAGACTCCTTCATGCAGTGTCAACTGCAAAAGCACAGCTTCACAGCACCTCTGGTATATATCCTACCTGATCTCCAAAACTCCTTAGTCATCTGTCCCCTCCATAGTATAAATACTCTGTACAATACTTTGTAATCTTTAGCTTGAATATCAACATAGCCTGACAATCTTACCTCTGTTTTCTCTTGTCCAAGCCTTGATGGCTCAACTCCAACCCACCTCTGACATCTCTGCTTCACAAATATGGGATCTGGACCCAATGTAAGGGCATGCCACATAAGGTGAAGCCAAGTCCCATCCAATCAAAACTCTGGAGTTCCAGAGTTTCCAGAGATCATCCAACATGGCCTTAATACAAGTATAGTAAGTACATATAAATGAAAATCAGACTGGAGTTGAAATAGAGATGATATTGGAGTGACATTGGAGAATCAGAGTTGGACTTGTGAATCCAGGATATAACAGTATTCCCCTCTTAGGCCTGAACCCTTGAAGGCCATTGAGGATCACATGTCCTTGTTGATTCTGCCTGAGTTGAAAACAGGGTTTGAATGAATGTATAAAGTCTGGAGTTGTTCTGGCCTTCCTGCCTAGTAATTGACCATGACTGCCTACCCCAACATTGACAAGTGGTCTGATGAACACCTGGTGGAGAACACCAATGATGACAACAACCTATGGAATGTGAAGGCTGCAAAGCAGAGAAGGTGGGCCAATGCAAGGAAGGAGAAGAAGACACAGAGAATGGCAGAGGAGAAGGTAAGGAGATGGGCAGAGGAGGAGGCTGTGAGGCAGTGAATGATGGCCAAGGTGACAGCCAGGGAGCAGGTACATCTGAGGTGAGGGTTGAGCAAGTGGAAACTGACTGGAGCACAGGCACAACAAGTTTAAGCAGAGCAAGGCTCCAGCAAGGGAAAGACCTGGGCAGTGCCACTGTCAGAGTACTGGAGGTGCAATGAGTGGAGGTTAGATTGCATAATGGGTCCAGAGAAGTCAACCTTGTGCATGCCTTGCCAGGAGGCAAAGGCAAAGTGTGAGTGGCCTGGCAAGGTGAAGTCAGAATGGAAGCAGAAGAAGAAGGTGAAGAAATCAGAGCAGCCTTGAAAGAAGGCAAGATCAGAGGAGATGGAGAAAGAAGAGGAGGTGAGTGACTGAGTGAAGTGTGCTCAAATGATCATAGGGGCAATCTAAGTATATTACACTCATGCACTGCATGAAACAAGGCCTGTGGCTATGCTACATCATGCAGGACATCAGAACACATGGTGAGAATGAACCACTGCTCACTGACCTCTTCTCCAACAATACTGCTGCCATTGCACTTGCATGGAAAGCCTGCTTCAATGACCAAAGTCATCACATTGGAACTTAATTCCACTTCATGCATGAACACATTAAAGATGGAATTTTTGGGATCATGCATGTGCCAATGGGTGACATGCTTGCTGATGGACTCACAAAGCCACTCATGCAGAGATTATATGAGACCATGCTATCACATTTCTCACTAGCACTGATCTGGGGGAGTGTGTTAGAGATCATCCTGTTTCCTAGTAAATACTTAGTATCTTTTTGACACTTTCACTATGTTACCATATTTGAACAACAGTGCCAGCTACCTCACACCTTTGCTTAGTACACTTTTCTCCAGTCTCATACAATGTCAAATGGAGGTAAGCCACTACAGTACACTGCCCATAGTTCCTTACTCATGTACTCTAGTCCTCATGGACTCATGCTACAGATCAACAATCCTTTCACATTGCCAAAGACATTCAGGGGGTTGTAATATTGGTGACGGTATGAAGAGTCTGAGAAATGAAAGCATTGATGGAATTACAATGATTCAAGTGACCACTGTGTTTGAGTTCTGAGATGATGTGGCAAGTGGTGAGGGTGAGGGGTGAGAAGAAATTGCATAATGTGGTTATGGAACCAAGAGACTCTTTTCACAGATTCAACTTCTGGCATTGAATCATGTTGAGCAGGAGGTCTGCAACTGGGACAAGTTTCTTGTGCATGTTATCTGTCTACTCATTTCTTTATGTATCACTCACCCATGAAGCTTACCAGCAATGTCAACCCAGAGTCAAAGAGTGACAGAGGCTCTTCATGAGAAATAATCCACTCACTCCCTCTTTGAGCTCCTTACATCTCATTCTCAAAGTTTCTATTGAACTCCTTTCACACATCTTCAATTTTGAACTTGTGGATGGTGGGGATGTTGATGAATATGAATCCCATTACTGGGTTAAACTAGCCAGTCTTGAGCAGGGGGCTATTATCAGCAGAGCAATAGGAATGAAAGAAACAATGAGTGGGATTCACACTCATCATTCAGCCATTCATTATTCTGGTGATCAGTGGTCTCCACTGGTGATTTCCCATGTTTGTCATCAATGGCATGTGACAGCACTCTCAACTCCATCTCTCTGAGTGCTCATTAATGTTTTTGCTTACTGCACAGCAAGAATTCACCCATAGACATTGAAGTCAGCTGGAGAGCAAGTGCTCTTGAAATTAGTCAAATAATGAATTACTCACCTTGCTTGTTGGGCACCTCCATCACTGGTATTCTGTTTATATGGAGCTACCCTTGTATGCATCTATGCATACATTTCTCAATGCAATCTCTGATTCTTTCATGCCCCATATTTCCCAACTCACATCATTGAAACTGTTTTGTCTTGATTATGACAGGGATTTCTTGGACCACCCACTATCTATGAATGACTTCACACTTTTTGGTTGCTCAATCCCAAGTCTACAATCCATCACTCTTGACTCAGTGTACATTGATTGGCATCAAGCATGGATCCCTCCTGCATTGAACCCTACCACCCTTTAACTTACTGGTTTTTCCACACATTGTCATATCCTGGATTCACTGCTTCAACTCCAACCCTCCAGATTCCCTCCAATCCATCTCCATACCAACTCTGGTCTGTTTTCCTCCACACATAGTTCTCTGACCTCTGGACTTCTCCAAGATGACTCATCTCCATTTCAATTACATTCCATTTCATTCCATCCATATTAATCTTGGTTCCACTACTCAGATTCCTCCATGCAGTGTCAACTGCAGAACACAGCTCCATAGCACCTCCAGTACATCCCCTATCTGACCTCCAAAACTCATAGTCATCTGTTCCCTCTGTAGCATAAATACTCCATACATTACTCTGTAATCCTTAGTCTGAATATCAACTTAGCCTGACAATCTCACCCTCTGACCCCTCTTACCCAAGCTTTGATGGCTCAACTCCAACCTATCTCTGACACCTCTGCTCCATAAATTTGGGACCCAGACCCACGCAAGGGTGCAGCACATAAGGTGAAGCCAAGTCCCATCTGATCAAAACTCCAGAGTTCCAGAGTTTCCAGAGATCATCTGACATGGTCTTAACACACATGCTGCATTCCCTTCATGGGCAGAATTTCTACCATCCTCTGTGGTGCTCTACATCTGTGATGTCTTGATATAGCCAATTGGAATCTACTCATTGAACTCAATCAGGCTGCCAATTCAGTGAAGCAACCATGGCCCATCTGCATGAGGGATCACCAATCCAGCTGCTTGATCAGGGAATTGAATCTCTCATTCATGTCATTTACTTTTATGATTCAGTTACTCCACAGCATGTATACATGCCTGCCCTGAAATGGTTGGCAATATGTCCTTGCAGTGACCATTCCTCAATGATGCAACAGCTTGTCAGGCAGCTCATCAGGCCAGCCACCTCATCTGGGTTTCACATTACTGAACAGTGACCCTGCAGCTTACTCACTGATATTGAACAACTCTACCTTTTGAATCTCAGGTGTCTCAGGAACAAGGCTAAGAGGCTCTTCAGCAACCTTGACAATCTCAGATCTCTTGAGCTCTTCAGTGATTCCATCTTCCATATTCACACCACAACCACTAGTCAATCTGGTGAGCCTTGACTTCCAAAGCTCAAACAACTTGCTATGAGGTCTTTCTTATGGACCTGGAACCTTGAGCCATTGTGTGCATTCATGCAACAGCAGAAAGATGCTAATGTACCTTTGAAATCTTTGGTTATGAAGGAAAAGGGAATCATCTGTGATGAGGATCTGAGATAGCTGAAGAAGAGTCTGAAGACATTTTGCTGGGATCAGTAAGAGCCAGTGCAACAACCCAGGAAGGGCCACTACATCAACCAAAGGGGGCTCTAGGCAGCAACTAGGCAGTGTACTGCCAGGTACTATGGTCTGAGAGGTTTCATGGCAGCTATGCCAGAGTTATGGTGCTTGAATTCTTTTCAGCACAGCTGGTGGAGTTGCAGTCTGAGCCTGTTGGATCTTCAAATCACCCTCCCAGCTGATGTAGTGGCATTGTCACACTGGCTCTAAATGGCAACCTGCCATACAATGATGCTCTGGTCCAATCAAAATGCTTGTTAACCCCCCCTTAGGCTTGCAAAAGCATTCAAAAAAATAACATGATATCATCCACTCTCCAGATGCCACCAGCTGTGACACTGGCATGGGAACCTTGCAAGCCAGTGTGACAACCCAGGAAGGGCCACTACATTGGCTGGGAGGGTGATTTGAAGCTCCAACAGGCTGAGACTGCAACCTGCCAGCTGTGCTGGAAAGAATTCAAGCACCATAACTCTGGCATAGCTGGCTATGAAACCTCTTGGACCATAGTACCTGGTGGTACACCACCTAGTTGCCACCTAGAGCCCCCTTTAGCCAATGTAGTGGCCCTTCCTGGGTTGTCACACTGGCTCTAAGGAAGTTATCAGCATTGACCTGTACCTACATAATATCAGACAATGTTATTGGACAGCAACGTAAATAGTTACATTTCCATCCGAAGTCGTGCGTGCTTCTTTTCGGGGATGAGTGAGGCGGTGACTCAAAGACATCTCTTACCATCTTTGAAGAGCGAACCCGTGTTCCAGTGGCTAGTCTACTGCCGCAACGTGCTCCTTGTACACATTGCCCACCTACCCCCTGCTTTGTGTGCTACTCACCCCAGACAATTGCCGCAGATGAGAGGTCAACCCAGCGCCGAGTCGGAGGAGCGGAGACTCTTCGTGGTCAACAACCCCTTCACCCCGCCTGTCGACTCCTCGCGTCCCATCCTCAAAATTCCTGTCGAACTCCTTTCACATATCTTTATGTTTGGACTCGTGTATGGTTTCGAGGATGACGAAGATGAAAATGAAGCCCGTTACTGGGTTGAACTACACAACCTCGAGCAGAAGGCTATCGACAGCAAAACGATGGGGACAGGAGAAAAAGTGGATGGGATCCGCACTTCAGGCACAACCACTCGCCGTCCTTCGTGGTTTCCACTGATTGTTTCCCATGTTTGTCGTCGATGGCACATTGCAACAATCTCAACCTCGTCACTCTGGGCATTCATTTCTGTCTCCTTTACCGCACTCTCTCCTTACAGCTGTGTTTCCATGCAGTTGGAACGCAGCAAAAAATCCTCAATAGATATCCAAGTCGATCGTTGCGGAGTGCACTCCGATGACGCGTTGTTCGCCTCGCTCTTTGAGCACATTCATCGCTGGCGTTCTGTTGACGTGAAGCTGCTTTCGTATGCATATATGCATACATTTCTCGACGCAATCTCGGAACGTTCTATGCTTAGTGTTCCCTGGCTCACATCATTGAGACTGTTTTGTCATGGTGACGACAGAGACTCATCCTCCTTTGGCCGCCGACTCAAGTCTATGAATGACTTCGTGCTTTTTAGTCACTCAGCCCCGTGTCTACGATCCATCACTCTTGACACCGTGTACGTCGATTGGCGCCAAAAATGGATCTCTTCTGCGTCCAACCTCACTACTCTTCGACTTGGTGGTTGTCCTGCAGATGCTGCTTCGCCTTCGTGGACGGACTTTGTCACCATTCTCCGCGGTGCCCCGCATCTGCAAACCCTTTCTTTATCCGATTGGGAATTATATCACGAACTTGATGAAGTCGGTGATTTCAGCGAAGCAAGTATGGCTCACCTGTCTGTGGGCTCACCCATCCAGCTGCCTGAACTCAGGGAATTGGGTCTCTCATACACGTCATTTGCCTTTATGATCCAGTTTCTCCGCAGTGCACACACGCCCACCCTGAAGTGGTTGGAACTATGTTGCTACAGAGATCCACCCTCAGGGATGCGACAACTCCTCAGGCAGCTTACCGGGCCAGCCACCCCATCTGGGCTCCATTCTACCGAACAGGAATCGTGCAGCTTGCTCACTGGCATTGAACATCTTCAGTTGTCGGATTCCTCGTTTCTCTGCAATGACGATACATGGGTTTACAACGAGCTTGAAAACCTCAGATCTCTCGAACTCTCCAACAATACCTTCTGCTCTCTCTTCTCTACTCTCGCCGCACCGATTGGTCCACGAGGCAGGGTTTAGCTTCCAAGGCTCGAGAAACTCGTCCTCAACTCTCTCCAAATAGACTGGCGTTTTGAGTCGTTGCGCCTGCTTGTGCAACAGCGGAAACACGTTAATGTTCCTTCGAAGTCAGTGGCCTTGAAGGGAAGAATGGGAAAGTTCATCGACTATGATGATATGAGATGGTTGAAGGAAAACGTAGAGACATTTTACACGGACTAGTAAGACACGCCTGGTGAATCATCGGTTGTGATTCGATCTGACAGAGATATCATCTAGTGGCTCTTCATTCGCTGGTCCTGGAAAGAGAGATTTCCGAGGTCTGCACTGGCATGCTCCTTGGGGATCCGAATTAGTTAAAGGAAGATGTGGAGGGGTTTCACTGTGTTCATGAAAGATGGACTATGTAATTAGTCTGTTTCCAGTTGGACGGGTGGACTCGTATGCCATCGCAACTGCCGTCCTCTTGTCGATTCTCGCCTCTGCTCAATGTACCCTCGATGAAAATGAACCTGACTGTAGTCGTCCAAAACACTCGAGAACCGGATATTCCGAAGCCACGCTCTACACACGTATATACTGTGGTATCTGTGTAGCGCGAACTCGTCCGGCAAAACGGCGTGTATCTACTTTCCTTGGTTCTCCACACTCGCCATCGCTGTTCGCCCCACTTCCCGGAACATCTCCAGCGCCCTCCACGCTGTTCCCGATGCGATGCTCTCCCTCGCCAATCTCACCCCGTCCTTATAATCCGCTGCTAGCCCGGCGACGACCAACAGCGCCGACGCGTTCATCAACACGAACTCGAGCACGGGCGTCAGCTCCTCCGATACCCCCTCCGTCCCAGACGTCAACAAATTCGTCAGCGTCGCCGCGTTCACCTTGGCGTCCCCACCGGACACCTTCGCGAGCGCGTGCGTGCCTAGTCCAAAATGCGTCTTCGGGTGGAGCACCGTCTCGGTGATGGCCCCGTCGGGCGCGAGCACCCACGCGTGGGTCTCGCCCGCACAGCTGATCTCGTCGAGGCCCTCGGCGCCACACACGACCAGGGCACGCTGCACCCCGCC
>JBBPKF010000119.1:0-17775 GCA_038089175.1 Binderoboletus segoi | reverse complement strand
TCTCCTCTGACCCCCGCCCTTGGTGGTCACTATCGCCTGGGTCAAAATTACGATTCCCCCCACTACCACCTTTGCTGTCAGCGCGAGAACGGCCCGTCCTTTTCTGGCTATACGACTGGACAATTGGGGCTATCATGAGCTTGATGCATCACGTGCAAACTGCGGCGAAAATCTCACCATAACCGTCTTGAGAGCACTACACCCCGTTACGAAGCGGTAAATATCCCAACATACCAGAACCTTGAGAGGACACGTACCGTATTTGTAAGCTTCGACAACTACAGAGTGTCGCTACTTCGTAAACTCCAACAGAGGTCGAATTGGACAGAGCCAGGTGCATCGCATGTTTCACTAAAGCTTCCAGGTGTGTGATCTGATATGTATTGGAAAGGATCAACAGTTGACTCAGGACCGCGGGAGCATGTTGAAGAGGGGTGATGAGTGCAAGCGAATAGAAGTATTGCAATAACGCCAGCGTGATTGGGTACGGCTCTGACAGATGGAAAGCGCGCGGCGTTAACCGCGGATCTGGTCGAGCTTCTGACGAGTCTGGTGCTCCAGGAAGGTCTGGAAGGCCTACATCCATGGAAGAGGTTGGTAGAATCTCGGTAGCCTGGCGAGCGCGGTCCTGAAATTTTATCTGCTGGTCCTTAAACCACGGCCACCTATCCTCCAAAACCTTTCTCGAACACTTGATTTTGCGACCATCATCACAAACAATCTCGAAGTCGGCCATCGCTGCTTCCTCCAGTGCAGACAGACCAAACACCTGCATCGGGATATCGAGCAGTAGCGATGGTGGTTGATAAATGCCGAATGACTCGAGATCAATCACCGCGACATGATCCCAACTAAGCAATCGCCGATTGTAATCCTCTACCAGGTTTCCGTTACGATTGCCGAATATGACGAATTTGTTAGCTTCCGCCCAAAGGCATGCTCGGAACCACGATCCCGAAGCAACAGCGTTTCCAGGGTCAATGCGTGACCAAGTCATCGTTAGTAGATCGAGTGCCCAAATAGAATAAGATTGGTATGTGTGAGCAAGGTAAGTTCCAGCGATGATGAAGTGGGTGCCCAGAATTGCACCCGAGGGAAACCTGAGACCTGGAGGTGAAGAGGTTCCGGTCATCGCTGTGGAACGATCGGTAATTGTAAAGTCCGTGTCAGGCAACGGGGAAAAAACTTCGAGTTCCCGCTTGACATCCGTGAACTTGAAAGCATGTCGTGAGCAAAGAGTCGCACTAAGGCTAGAAACGTACATTGTAGTTGCTATAGAGAAAGATGTCATTGGGGAAATCGTCAGTTGGGGACGCAGAATATGGAAGATGTGTGAGGGACTCCGTAGCCGTGAATTCTTGGGGAGAAGGTGGCGACTTGTCTGAACGAAAGCGTGTTCCTGGAGACCCTAGAACAGCGGTGATGTCGGTGGCGCGTAACTCGTCTTGGGGCAGCCGGACGCGTAAGTTGGCAGATACTGCAATGCTACGATAGGTACCACAATGGTGAGGGAAGCTTCTTCGTTGAACCCAAGCTTTCCCCAGTAGATCATAAACATAGACGTCGTCCAACCACACATTGGAAAGATCTTGACCGCCAATGATGAAGAGCCTGTCGGCCGTCACAGAGGAGAGATGGGCATATCGAGGCTTCGGAACCAGTACATCGGCGGGTGCATCCGAAGAGATTCCACTAGTAGATGAGGCGGGAAGCCAGTGCATTGTAGACAAGTCAAGAAACCGGATGTCATTCAAAACGCAAAGGTCCTCGGTATTGGATAGATTGGGGGTATTCCCCATTCCACCGAAAATAATGAGTTGGTTGTTCCCTGGGAAAAAGAGATGAATACACGAAGCGAGAGGAACGGACGGGACTTGCATGTTTCCGCACTGTGAAAGTAACGAGGCTCGGGAACATGGTCCTCCGGAAAGGGGGTCGTTTTCTCCCAGATGAATGTCTCGAGATCGAAAACGTAGAGGTCGGATACCATGCGTCGTTCCGTGACGAGACGACCGCCCTGAGAAAGGATCAGGAACGCACACTGCACCTGCAGGACTCGCGACTCACAAAGAGATACATTTTCGAGCCCACGACGGTGGTGGATGCACCCTGCGGAACGGATCAAGACGGAGTATGGAAAGGCAGGGGAGGGGACTGACGACGAGCTTTGCGGGGACATTACCAGATGTTTTCCTGCAGAATGTGGTGAGGTCTGATATGGAATGCATCTGTGGGGGAGGCCGCACGCGCAGGCACGGAGGAGAAGGAGGAGGAGGGCGTTGCGGACACAGGGAGGCACCCTGGCTAAATAGTAAAGTATAAAATCAGTACACCCTCGATCACGCTCGCCAACTTGATCTCAGATCGTCACTTCGGCTCGTGCCGTGAGTGACGTGACGAATCCATCCACGTGCCCAAATCATTCCTTTTTTGGGTCCGGTGTCCGCTTCAAACACCGAGAACGGAAACCATCTTGCCGACGCTACCTCGCGCGTGTGGAGACGAACACCATGAACATGGACAGCTCAACGATCCGGCCAGGCTACCCCACAGATGATCACTGCCTCCGTTCCATTCGGCGTGATTCCAACTTAGACCCTCAATTCCATACGGTTCGGCAACTCGTTATCAGCTTCTTATCGCAGCAGGCATCTCGCAAACTTTAAACAGTTTTCCGCTCTACACGCCTTCCACCATGAACAGCAAGGACATTAGCGAAATGAAGCTATTTGCGCTCGCTTTAGACGCTAATGTGCCTCACGAGATGGCAACGAGTTATTCATCTACCCACACTTTTATTGTTTTACAAGAGTATTTCGTCACCCCTGGAATTCCTTCAGAAATGATCACTGCTGCGCAAGCATCTTCTTTCACACTTTCGACTGACCTTGATCATTTCAAACATCCATCGAGGTAGTTAGCGTTGAAGTAGTGAAAGTCAAATGGCCAACTAGACCCTTCGCGATTACTGCCTCTGCACGAGTGCTCACTCCTCCATTTCGGTAAACCACGTTAGCATCGAGACATGATGTTGACTCTGCGCGTGCCCGTTCCTGCAAAGGTCTTTGATCGGCGGCGGGCAAGGTACCTACCCCTCGACGTGGAGCGCCGATCGAGGGCGATTAGTTCTTGCCCTTCAGGCTTTCAAGGTTCAAAACTCTCCACTGAAACACGGTCGCAGGAAGTAATGCGGGCCAGGATGGCCCACGAGTCCATCCAGTGGGGGAATGAGTGTATCTACTCTGTTATGCAATTCAATATTGGTCGTGGGTGATGAAACTGGTGTCACATCGAATCTTCGGTCAATCACGAAGCAACTTGCCCTTTCATACTTATTATTAGCGGCAGTGTTACCCCACCAGTCATTTGTGACCCTGGTTGAAGCGCTGTCAGCTCTGCAACCCCTGATCCAAGCCGTTCCCTGAGACACCCATTCTTGATGCTATAGCAAGGGTTTCTACGACGGTTTGATGCAAACTTGCCTGGCGACTGTCACAGTCTCTGCTGAGTCTTCCGGAGCATTCCGAAGGCTGCAGTGTCACGTTCCTTAGGCTATACTCGGACCGATGAGCATGATCCATCAAAAAGCGCCTAGAGTAATTCCCAGTAGATCATCATCGTGCCCGTTATCCCGTCTCCTTGCTAGACGCGACCTATCATTCAAATCCACACCATCCCTGGATATGGCCACCTTAGATGTCGCGGAGACAAAAGACACCATTCAAGTCCGCTCACACGTCCAATACAACACCGCAGATCACATCTCCCCAGACAACGTTCATCCATCTCCCTTAGAACAGTTTCACATCTGGTTCAACCAAGCTCGCAATGCTGGCGTCCGTGAACCGGAAGCTGTGTCTTTGTCTACCGCCACACCCTCTGGTATGCCCTCCTCGCGCATGGTGCTCTTCAAACAACTAGACAAGCGAGGCTTCGTGCTTTACACCAATTATACCTCCCGCAAGTCTAAAGAGCTTGACCAGAATCCTAATGCTGCCTTACTCTTCTACTGGCGAGAGATGTCGAGGCAGGTCAGGATTGTTGGCAAAGTGGAGAAGCTCAGCAAAGAGGAAAGCCAGGAGTACTTCCAAAGCCGCCCTATCGGCAGTCAGCTTGGTGCACTCGCAAGCAAGCAAAGTACTGTCATTGGAGAAAACGATATACAGGAGAGACTCGAGGGACTTCGCAAACTCTATGGAGTCGATG
The DNA here is from genome assembly GCA_038089175.1 of Binderoboletus segoi. Taxonomy (NCBI): domain Eukaryota; kingdom Fungi; phylum Basidiomycota; class Agaricomycetes; order Boletales; family Boletaceae; genus Binderoboletus; species Binderoboletus segoi. The sequence goes on along the minus strand of JBBPKF010000119.1, from coordinate 13,569 downwards.
AGAGTACGGGAGGCAAGATCCCCCCCCCAGACTTTTGGGGTGGTTGGAGGGTTCTTCCAAGGTAATGACATGACTCTTCGATGAGCGCATCTACCAGGCACTGATCTTCACATCAGTGAAGTGGAGTTTTGGCTCGGGAAGCCATCTCGTCTTCACGATCGAGTTCGATACCTGCGAGTCGAGGGGTCCTGCGACGAAGAATCCCAGTGGAAAGTTGAGAGGTTATCACCATGAAATTCATTAGCAACAACCATCTGTGATCTAGTGGGAGCCTCTTCAGCGAGGTTGCGTGTTGTATTCGTTACAGCGCGGGGAATATCGTCACATGGTGTTCGGACCACGAGATACCCGGAATGCCACTTATTGTTTACAAAGTCGATTGTATCGACCCGATCCCATTCCCGGTCCCAAACCTCTTATCTTCATGCATGACGGGAATGGTAACAACCACTGGCATTGCAAATTTTGGCTTCTCCACCAAATCATTATGTTAGAGTCACCCTTGGCAAAGCTTCGAGATCGGAGGGACGGTCATCATAACCATTGACGTTAGAGGATCACGGTGAATCTCCGAGTGGATTTATATCGGAGTTACGCCTCCTGGACTTGCTATGTCACGGCGCTGCCTCTGCGCACTGTACTGCTACGGTAAGTTGTCTTCGATGAATATATGACCCATTTACGGCACACTTCAATCAGGCTGCCTCCCGTCTAGGGAGCTAGGTCCCGGCAGCTTGTCGAGTCCGCGTTCATTCTATTCTCTTATCGCCTCGCGACAGGACGTTCATATTACTCTGACAGATACTAACTATGGAAGATAGAGCCAACCTATTGCATATGACGGGCTTTGCTGTCCGCTGCGTACCTGTTCAATGGACGGGGGTGAGAGTCCCGCAATTAATATTGAGCCAAGACAATTCTCGTGCGCCGCGCACGGATGTCTACATCCCATGACCACCATATTAATACCCTTTTGGTCGCACGACGGAGACAGAATCGTGCTCGTAACGACGAAGCGCTCCCGGCGTCACGCTCTGACGACGCAAACGGCGTTCATTGGCATCGTTGCGTAATCTCTCCTCGGGGCGATTGGGTGGTCTGGTCGGCCTGAAAGCATGCTAGAAGTCCCAGGTCAGTTTTTCATCAGTCTAGCCGCTCTCCGCCGGCGATGTGGATGCAGATTGAGCGGAGAGGGCACTTCATGACAGAGATCTACTCGCCGAAAGGTACGCACCATGTCCACACAAGTTCGTGAAGCTCGTCCTTCGCGGTGCCAGTGATGGATGATGGCTGGGTTGAGAGTCGCTACGTAGGATCCATCGCTGATACCTATATATTAAATCTAGATGGACTCGGATGCTAGGATACACAAGATCCGGAGCCGTGAAGGGGCAAGGTAGGCCCCGGCACGCCGTCTCAGCGAGAGGATTCGGTTCCGGCTTCGGGCCTCCCTTTCTTAGAGTCTCGCCTGGAGTTCTGGGAGACGATGTATGCACTAACAGTTTATTTCTGCAGAAGACGTTGATTCCAAGACAGAAGACGTCCATGTATGTCCGACCGAGTATCAGATTTAAACATTCCAGTCACTCCCGAGGCTACCATTTACACAATCGGATCAAAATAAAGTCCGCCCATAACCATTACACAGAACTCAAAAAGATGATGTGTCCATATCAGTGACCGTCACTGGAAAAAGGAGAGCGATGGGGTTAGTCACAAAACAATCGTATGTCTATATCACTATCACTTACTTCAGTTTATCCCACATACAGAAGGCGCAACCTGGACGGCTGTCGCGGTTACAGAACCCGCCCCTACACCCGTAGCGCCCACCCAGGCGCTCATTGCATCCTCCGAGATGTCAAAAGCACCGGTCGCCGCATCAACCGCGACGATCGTCGTGTTGAGCGTGGTGCCGTTGCCAGCAACATACGAGAGCTGCCAGCACGTGCCGCACAAGGGGGAGTTCCAGACGAGTCCCGGGACGCCTCCTACGTTGGGGAAGCCGGGGACGTCTCCCAAGACAGGCCACTTGGCCGCGAGCCCATTGGCGCCATTGGAACAGGCGGTGTTATCAAGAGACCAGCTGGGATCGTCGTAGAAGGTGTTGTAATAGACCTTCTGGGTTCCGCTCTGCGCGAGGCACGGCAAGACAGTGGCGGAAAGGATAGCGAGGAGTGAGATGACCTTCATGACGAGAAGGAGTATGGTCTAATATGCTGAACGAATCGACAGGTTATGAAAGGCGAACTCGAGCTGAGGAACATGTCCCCTCAGCCTCACCCTTTATACCTCTGGACGTCGGGAATTTCTGACCGCCATAACCGCCACCGTCTGCGGCCGTCGGGTGACGCTACGGTGTGGCGGTGGTTGGCGGCGATGAAAGTCCTACTAGCATACCGACAAAATGTATTCGGGGTACCCTCTCCGCGCGATGAACCTGTAAATGGTTGAGCGGGTGTCAGCAACTGACTGTGGCGTTATTTTGTTTGAAAGCCTAATTGCCATCTCCCCTCCTGTATGACTCGGGCTACTGAACCTCGTGTACATGCGGCAGCCGGCAGAAATGTCTATACGATTTCTAACAACCAGGTTCGACTATGAAGTCGCATTGATTTTGTCATTTGATTACATGCAGAGCCCCATTATAGAATGAGTATCCTGTCAGACAAAAAAGAAATGTAGTCAGATCCGTTCCTACTTTGGCCAGCATTGCCCATCAACGCATCGCCATCGCCTCTGTCATTGATCACCTGTTTCTGAGAATTGTAATTGAATATTTCAGTCAATTGTAAAATGCGGGACGCGTGACGCAGGGAAGAGTCGATACGGGAAAATTTGCCACAAGATCGCGGGAAAGGCGATACAGTTGGTAATATACCCCGGGTGGTGCGCCAGAAGAATGCAATTATATGTTCGCCGACGATGGCCGCGAATACACTTGCAAAGACGAAACCAGATAAGCGGTGCCCGGTGTCTTACGCACGAGTCCACAAGTCTGGTTCGATGAAGGTCGGACTATTTTCCGGTAAAGGGGATGAATAAGGACACTGGCTAAGTTCGACTTCTCCCTTTGCTGCTGACTAGTACGCCTTTGCTCTGGTCTCGAATGTCTGTTAGGCTCGCTCGTCGTCGCTTCTGACCCACTTACACATGGCCTCGCCCAGCAACCCACAGTCAAAAGAGAAGGAAAAGTTGGGCAATCGGGACAGGGAGAGTAATGAGCCAGCGGGCGCTTTGTTCACAACGGCATTCACAACATCGGAGTCCACTAGTCCCCTTGCAAATAGGGTTCTTTATGAGCGCATATTTGTTGAACGTTGAAAGCTTTACCCGAAAGGAAAACAACACCCGCGACTGCTACGGGAACAGAGCGGGCAAGTGCCGTCGCCGTTGCCAGGCCAATCGCCCCGACTGGTGCAGTGCCGTGAGAGGGGTGTTTAAGACCCGGCCGTGGAAAGGACGATTTAATCAATGAGTTTAGGATACCCATGATGGGCCGGCACTCTTGGGTGGAATAACGCGACTTGTCTGGGCTTACCCTCGAGCGAGACGCCATAAGCAGCGCAGCGAGCATCGATCATATTGGTAATCTTAACGTGAACCTCTACAGGTTGGCATCCTCGGCAAAATCGACATGATGGGAGTCGGACCAGCCTGTTGACTAATAGCAGCGAAACACGCTAAGTTCTTTGCTCGAACTTTGAGGCTAGGTTGGGTAGGGAGAGTAAACGAGTTACAAAGGATCAGAGCCCACTATTTGCTGAAGCATGCCCCAGCCTTAGCCTCGGCAGAAGGTCGTCGAGACCTCGAGTTGCGAGCCCCAGGGGAGCGGGGGGGGGTAGAGGGTGCGCATCGGTATCGGCACGCACCTTCCCCTGTTCGTCAAGACGGGAGCCAGCCGAAAGTCTATGAGCGTCTCATGGGATAAGATGACGCGCGAAATATAATCCAGGTTTCCGTTATCCACCAGACAAGAGCAATGCTACAGGAGACATGCACACCAGTCGAAAGCGACTACTCCCTCTAGCGCCGCTTACGCTCGCCGCGGGCTCTATGGCAGTATAGATCATTCTCTTGACGCCTTCGGCAGCCAATAGCCTGGCCTCATTCTCGTCAATGGTCTCATCAGTGGCGTGGATGCCCTTTCCACGAAGATTTACCAGAGCTTCGGGTGTTGCGATCAGAGAGGCGGCAGCAGCTGGCGAGATGAGAATACGGATAAGAGAGGGGTTCGAGTCTGTAGAAGCAGTAGCACCTGCGCTTGCAGCGAAGGTGTATCCTGGTGTGCTCATTACGTTCAAGAACACAGGGTTGTGTCGAGATCAAGGGGTGATTCCCATGGGTGCTGCCAAGACTAGATGGCCCAGTTGGTCAGGTGAGAAGGGCGAACTTGAATGCAGAATTGTGGAGCTCGCGATATCTAGGCCAGTCAGTGGAAAGACCCGCTCCGCTGGAAGCCCGGCGGGAAATAGGCGAAGCTTCTAATACCCCGCAAAAAGGAATGGACGCAGAACAATGTCACAGCCAGTACCAAGTATATGAAACGCGTCGGACAAGCGAACTTGGACAAACACGGATCATTCTCATACTATCATACCACCCATGAATGGCCCGGGGCAGCTCAACCCACTCTGGCGACTAATCAAGCCAGCAGCCTTTCGAAGAGTTTCCATCGGCAGATATGCATCCACAACAACGCGACAAAAACGCCAAACCACGGAAGACGAGGATGGTGATTTTCGGCCACACTGGGTGTACTCAGGCTCTCGCTTTCTGACTTACACTACCATACCTCGTGAGGACCCCCCGAGCCCATCTGCTGCAGCAGTCGTGGCGCTCACCCAGATCTCTAGTCACTCTCGTTTATTGCGCTTTCCTCGCCGACTGGGGCGAGCGGGAACATATCTTCATGCCTGTGAGTAGTTCGCTCGGCCGTTCACCTTCGCCAATCAACACCATACATTAAGTTGCGCAGATGGGTATCAAAATATATGCAGTCTATTCTTTCCTTGTCCGCCGAAGAAGCTGCTCTTGTTCAGGGAAATAATAGACAGGCACCCGGCAGCTCACTTGGGGACAAGCGTTGACGATACAGTAGACCTGGGCCGATTTTGCATTAGAATACCTCGTAGAATCCACGCGTGTAGAATAGTTTGATATGCCTGAAGGATTCCATGCCTGGTAACTCATTGTCGACCGCGGTGCGGCCGAGTCGATCTGCGGCGAGGTACATAAACTTTGATTCCAAAACTATGCAGCTCCACCGGAACGATGCAGACTGTACCAGTGGCATTCGTTCCTCCTCCACAAAATGGCTATCAACCACTGTCTGGTGCGCGTCCATATCTTTCTGTTCGATCCCACTAATTCCAGCGAAAAATGTCATAGAGGCCGAAATATACGCCATCAAAAGGCAATACCTGGGACTGCTCCCTCTACAGCAGATCATTGATATCTGCCTCACTTTCGAAGCCCATGCACCCTTGCACGTAAAAAGTTCGGTATGGCCATATGACATACGTGCCGCCATTGCCTCCATACAAGCTCAGAAAGCTCAAGTGTCTCAGGCTCAGGTGCCTGCAGAGTCAGACACGCCTTCGAAAACCCCTACTCCTGAAAGTTCATCGGGGGAGAATGCAACACCGAGTACATCGCAGCAGTCGACACCCACATTAACCCAGGCCGGGCCATCCACGAACACGCCGCCCTCCCAACCCGTTGTGTCCCAATCACAGATCACTCCCAGTTCACACTACCCCCATCAGTCGTACTACCATCCCGCCTATCCACATGCGCCCTATTATCCTGCTCCTCATGCACCGTATGGTTACCCACATCCTTACCCTTCGTATCCTCCTCCCCCCGCCATGTATCCAGTTAATCCATCGGCCCACCAACCACCATTGTTCACAAATACGCCACTTGCCCACCCTCCCCATCCTGCTCCGGAAGTACCTTCCTCGCTCAACACTGTTGACGATCTCCCAAGTTATGAGGAGATGATCGTTGAAGCACTGCTAGATTCGGGTGACCCCGAGGGATGCGCTCCAAAGAGTCTATTCAGCTGGATGGCGATGCATTACCCGCTGCAAATGAATTTTCGGCCTTCAGCCAGTCAGGCTTTGCAAAAGGCGTATAAGAGAGGTCGCTTGGAGAAAGGGAATAATGGCAAGTATCGACTGAATGAAAACTGGGAGGGCGGTAATGTATGTTCACACATTTTTCGTTCTTGCATGGACGTTTGCTTAGAATTGTTTCGCCCCAGACTTCCAGGCGGACAACTCGTCGCCCGCAAACGCTCGTGCAAACTGCGTTGCCCGGTCCACAGCCACCTTCGTCGTCACCATTCACGCATACGCCTCTCGTTCCTCCCGGAGCTACCAGTGTGCCAACCCGTCTTCCCCTTCCCGGACAACCCCCAGGATACAGTGGGTATCCTTATCCATACCTCTATCGAAGCATGTCAGGATCTGCGCCCGCCTCGGCTGCCCGGGACAGCTCGAACACAGCTTCCCAGAAGCAAGCGACCGACACTGATGACCACGGAACGGGGGAAGGCAGCGATGCTTGGGAAGCGGCACAGAACATTCTGAAGGCGATCAACTTTGGACAGCAGCTTTTCCAGATTTCGAGCGAGGAGGACAAGGCAGGGGAGCCCTCGACGTCCGCTAATTCCCGTGACCAACAAGCGACTAGACCTGATAACGTGTCGTCATCCTCTGGTCCGATGGTTCTCGACGAAAGCAGTGGTGTTGGGCAAGCGACGGAACTCAATGCGGAGCAAAGGGCTGCGTTGCAAGCACAGCTCGCGCTTCTGGCTGCGCAGTTGGCAGAACTCGCAGACGTCAGTGAGGACGAACTTTCACAGAACTTAGAGGTTTCACAAAGCGCCGCCACGGCGACTGACTCGTCCATGCTGCAAGCCCAAGGTGAAGGATCGTGTCTGGATGGTGGCAATGATGAGGACGATAGCGAGGAAATGGTAGAGGTTCCGGTGCCAATGGCATCTCTGACAGCCTGAGCTATGTACACTCACCACCCCCCAGTCGACTACACATGTCAATTCCATCATATTTTACCTGAGAATTACCCTCATTGTGATGGATGGTCCGGTCCTGCCTGAGCATTTTGGAGGCAAGAGCTACATTCCCAGTTTGTCTGACTATAAAATGGGGGGACTGTAAATAGATTTTGTTACTCCCCAATGATTTTAGAGACCCAGTTTCCTCTAAACGTTAGCCGCCGTTCCTGTACACACTGAATCATCGCGGTGTAGTCGATTCGCCAAGGGCATTCATTGCCCGCGAGATCCCACGCATGGCCTCTCTACCCTTCAGCGTGCGCACACCAGACATTCTACGTGACAAAATTAACCACCAGAGTACCAGCAGATTGTGCGTAGAATTTACCACGCAACCGACAAAACTCAGAAGGAAACCCGGGACCATCGGTTTACAGGCAACTCGAATAAAACCATCCCAAAGGGGCCCATGACAGACTCTTCAGTCGCGAAGTGCTGAAAGGTCACTCCGAGTGTTGAGGGGTGGATGGACAAAAGAGTGATTAACAGCGGAGATACAGGGAAGACGATAGCTACACGCCGCACAAAAAAAAAAGAGGGCCGTCGTAAACGTTTCCATGTCATCAATTGATCTTGAGCAATTCCACCTCGAATATCAAAGTAGAGTTTGCAGGAATCACTGGGGGGAATCCTCGAGAACCGTAACCCTATGTGATCATCAAAAAAAAAAGTGGTTCATTCAGATACCAAGTGCCTACATAATCCGGAGTGATAATAAGATTTGCCTTCTGACCGAGCGATAACTGCGGAACGCCTGTAGATGATTAAGTCTAATAGCATCCTGAAGTAACACTGTCACCAACCCTCGTCCCATCCTTTGATAACCTTGCCAACACCAATCTTGGTTTCAAAAGGCACACCGCTGATAATCGATGTGAAGATAGGCAAGGCAGTAAGCAAGGATGAACACGAACGTACCGATCCTTGCTCGAGTCAAATTGCGAACCATCCTCGAGTGTGCCGACATAATGGATCTTCACTGTATCTGCTGGGATATTAGCACGGTCCTATCGGAGACTGCAGCAGTGAGTATACCCCCAGGTTTCGGGAAGTTGATACCATCGCCAGCGCTGATCGTCTTGATAGTAACGCCCTGGAGTATTGTATCAGTATGCGGGGTAGCTGGTACGGGTCGCGCTGGTAAACTTGCCATTGTACACGAAATCGATGACCAGGAAACACGGTGGAGCGGACGATAGAAGGATTGTGGCACTTATAGTGGCAGGGGGGCGGAGTGCGGATCTTGATCCGAATCTGGCATCCAGACCCTTGCGTGCAGCCCATTCGTCGACCGTTCACACATCTAGATTGGTTATCGATGTCGACGTGATTCGCTATCTGGTGTGATCTATGATAATATGATATGGGGTCACTCACCCGCCCATCACCGTCGTGGAAAACGTGACGACATGCCGGCGTTTGTTCGTAGCTCTTCTCATTGCTTTTGCGCTCGCCTTGCCAGACCCTGAAACAGTGCCACGCGCTTCCTCCGGTGAACGACCGTCGAAATCATCAATGAATTGACTATGGATCTGGTCAGATGAACGCTAATCAAGGAGTCGATGGATCGTGCAGAGCTGATTTGTCGATTGAAGGCTATCTCGCCTATGAATAGCTCGGGACTCCAATGCGGGGAACTTGACGGATTGCTAGATTATCATCACTGACGGAAAAAAAAACAGGGAGGGGCCGATTATCAACCCCAAGACTGGCGACACGCTTTATAACGGGGCGGCGAGCCTAGACTTTGCGAACTCGGCAGTGTCCGAAACCCAGCGGACACGGTATACGACGTCGAGCAGGTCATGGCACTTGCTGGGAGAAAAATCAGATTGGCCACCAGACATTGAAGGGACGCACGCAGCAGTCAGGTTGAAAAGACACGCACCGAATCCCAGAGGAAAACAGGAAGCCAACAGAAAAAACAACAAAAAACACGTCCCGTAGGAAAAGTCAATTTGACTCGCTTCGCCATTCTTATCAGGCTCGTCTCACGGGAGGGGTCGGTAGGAACCGAAGCAACCGCTTATCCTGGCAGCTGATTACAGTATGGTCTGCGAGAAAGTGTGTACTGTTCCTGCCACCAGGCACAAATCGATCGGGTCAACAAGAATCATCCAGAGGTTCACGATGTTGCAAAGCACACTGACGCAAGGGTCCATAGGTGGAAATAATTTCCCCTAGGCACACCTGAGAAAATCACCTCTTGATGTTCCCTGGAAGCATTGTTGGTGACTGCTCGAAACGCGGATCTGCGTTCTCTCGAACGACAAATTTGGGATCCTTTCAGGTGCCACTTCTAGGTACATAGGTGGCGGTTGCTCCTGTGGCAGCGACTGCTTCACGAGTACGTTTCCCCCTGCTTTCGCCCACGAGTTGCTCACGACGGTGTCCACGCTGTTATATTCTCAATCCATACAGCCCCGTAGCTATTTCAAAGTTTTGAAAGGATTTTTCCGCGATCACTTTGGGAAGAATATCTTCCCCTGTCCTTCTTTCCCCTATTGCAACCCAAAAGGTATTTTCACGATTCGCAGGTGTGGGATCCTCTCAGGATTAATCTTAGACCCCAAAGATGGCGACATTGGATAACCAATCACATCATCGCTAAAGCATTTTCTTCCGGGCCCAGTGCCTATCACCCAATCACCCACAAGACCGTCGCTAATGACAACATTATCCCTCCAGATAAAGCCTAGCGTTGCTATCACGTACACGCGCTGCGGTGATTGCCACAGTTCGCATGGTTATACTGCCTCGATCTCACTGACCGACCGATACAGACCCCTGCTGGTGCACACGGTGCGGTTGCTGCATATGCACCCTCTACTCCCAATCCGCAATGAAGCATCATGGTAACCGCCATCCCCGCACGAGCTGCACCCCTCACAGCCTTCCGCGCTCGATATATCCTGCAGGGCTTGACACGTGTGTATGATGTAGAATGGCCCGAGCAGAAGCAGCTCTCATTGCAGGATGCCGTTTCGTTCTTACGTCTTGATGACCCAATATTGATCGTTGTGTTCCGAGGTTCTCTTGCAAGATTTTCGGTGAGTCTCCTAGGGTGATGTTACCCGTTAGTCAAACTCGCGGCGAGCTTCTTTGATCTCGTCAGAATTAACGGCACCCGTGTCAGTGTTGGTCCGACGTGCGAATTCAATTCCCTCGCTTCCCCACACTTGCATAGCTGTTACCCTTCACGGAAGCAGCAGATACTCAAGTTCCAGACCCATCAAAGTTAGATGGCCGAGGTCGGGCATATGCCAGCAAAGGGCGTAGCAAATTCTCAGACAGAGATGAAACTTGCTCGCCGTTCATACCCCGGGTCATTCCTTCGCGACGTTGGTCCACTGTTCGGTATGAACGCATTAATCAAGGCAGCTGATCGTTATGATGAGAACGCGTTCGTACGCCCGCGGGTTTGCTGCCCGCTTACCAAGAAGCCTCGCACTTTGCGCGAGGGTTGCTCGCTGATTAGGATGTGTGCCCACGGATTTTAGCTTGACAGGGAAGGACTTCCCTCAAGCCTGTCAAATCAAGGGGGCCGTCCCTCACCCAACAACCAATTGGAAGCGGAGTGCTCGGCGCCTAATTCCCCGGACAGGTAGGACGCGCCCGATGTGGGGAACCTTGCAACACGACGTCGGGACGAACGTTCCGAAAATCACGTCAACGATTATATGATTTTCGTCCAGCTTTCGGGCCGCGGTCGTGGCATGAATTGCGCCCCGTCTGCCTCACCGTGGTCGCACTCCAGGGGGGGCGGAGACGGAACGCGAATCAAACGCATGGCCTGGTGACATGGAGACGGGCGGTCGTCCGTACGTAAGATGAGCGAAACATACGGCAGTGGCCCCGCACGACACCGTCAGACTTGTGCGCGTGCCTTGCCATCTGTGAATCCCGCTGGTGGACCCACAGAGCAAAACAAATTTACCTTGGGGCGTTCCCTGCGTGTGGCACGCCAAATGCGTCCACACGTCGTTCTTTACCACGGTGCCATCTCGACGTAAGCGTGATTGGGCCATGCACGAAGGGGACCTGACAGGCTCTGAGCCTCTCTCAGGTCGAACGGTCCATCGGTCAGCATGCGGTGTCAATTCCAGTGACCACGAGGAACCTCCAGAGACCGGTCCGTGACGGTGCACATTGGCCGACCGGTATGCTTGTCCGGAACAACGCAAGGGACCAAGGTCCATGGTCCGAGATCGCACGCACGGCCACCCAGAGTCGAGAGGCCACAGCGACATCTTGGAAGGGGATCTGAGTCGCTAGTTCCGAATGAATGAGGAGAGACGTGTGATCTTGCCTGCACCCCTTGGCTGAACAGTTATTAATTTCGGGCTGCCATGAGCACCCCTCAGGCACATGTCTTGCCAAGCTGCGTCCGATCGGGCGTTACATACGACCAGACTGGTTAACCGATCAGATGATTGGGGGATGCTGTGGAGATGCCCAGACAACCTGAGCAAGCCCGACCAGTACAGTACAAAGATGGCGGTCTTGGCGGGCACGCAGCACGCAGAACGTGTGGGGCATGGGGTAAGGCTGTGACGTTGGGGCGTTTTGAGACAAGTGACGTGTGGCAAAACCGGCTCCATCATGATGAAACTACGGTCATGGATCATCGTATCGGATTCCGTCAATGGTGCGGCGTGCTAGTACTACTAGACGGATCTGGAAGTGGGCGGAACAAAAGCACCGCACGGGCACCCGTGGGACAGCTAACCTCCACAAGCACAAGTGGCCAGACTTCGTTTTCTGCGAGCGCATACTGGAACAGTATTATTTCGCCGGTCTATCACCGATCATACAGGACTTCTGTTCGCCGAGCACCCCTTCGGTAGGCAGAGTCGATTTCTGGAAGATGTACATTGTACAGTGCGAGGACAAACCGATGCAATGCGATAGCGAATCGTCGAGCACCAAGAATATAAAATCATAATGAAATGAAAGAAAAATACCAAAGGTAATACCACAATCATCAGCCCTCCAATCGAGTATGTACCCAACCAACCTGAACAAAGCTCGATGCCAATGACCCCAAATAGGAAGACTATTAGTCCAAACTCCATATGCTAACAGGTAATGTAAATGTGCAACTAGTGGTACAAATGTACGGAACTGAAGCGGGAAAGATATTATGAAGTACAAGCTTATGGCACAGAGATATGGAACTTTTTGTAGCCAGGGAATTATGATGGGGCGGAAGTCGAAGGCGGAGATGTGGCGCGATTAGAGACGACGAGGTCATAATGTGTGGATGATAAGAATGCGAGTGTGCGTTGGTGCGTAATGCTGAGGGGAAATGCGAGAAAGAGAGATCTGATAAGTCAGGGTATGTGTTGTAGGTTGGCGGTATAACCGTCGTCGTCGCTCCGCAGATTCAATCTGGGTATCGTTTCCTGGTGTCCAACAGTGGGGGGATTTCAGGTAGAATTTACCACTTTCGTTCAGGACTCGTTTCCTTTCCGTGGAAGAGAAACAGACGCTTGAGAGGCTGGACAATTTCGACCTCGACCTCGACCTCTTGAAGGTTTCCGTCAACGATGCGCGTTTCAATGCGCTTCTCCTTCTTCGGAGGAGGCATCATGACAGGGTATGTCTTGATGTTATCGTATGACCACGAGCGAACTGGGGTATAATGAGCAACAACACAGAGAACGGTGTTTGCAACGTACCTTGCACTTGTGGTCGCGAAGATGTTGAAGCAGATGTACTACGCTGTTCGTTCCACATACTATCCTCGCTGATTTCACTGGGATAGCGAGTGAGTGGACTACATAAACTTGCGGAGGACAGGCTTTGGCCAGACGGGCTAGTTTTTCGCATGGTGACGTTGGGAACAAGCAAGCGACCTTCGGCACCAGGCTTTACGAGAGGCGTCTCTCGTCGGCGTCGAGAAGATATCGACGCGGGAGACAACGGTGGTGTCGTGGAAGAAGCAGCGGGAGGGAAGAGAGTCGAGCGTGACTCGGAACGCCGAGACAGGGGAAGAGAATACTTGGTGTACAATTCGTCAGTGTAGGACTGACTGGAGCGGGTGAGTTGTTGCGGGGACCGAGACTGTGCAGGAAAGGAAGAGGCACTGGATGGGCTAACGTCGGTGGCCGTCCACGGGACCCCCCTGCTCGAGGTAGCAGTGAAGGATGCTTTATTCGGCACACCAACTGTTACTATGGAATCCGAACGAGGAGAGAAGGAATAGACGGATTCGCGCCAAGCGTCACTACCGTCCGTCCAGCCGGGGATGGGTTGCTGAGGCGGAGGTAATTCGTTTCGACACGTGGGACGTTTAGCGGCAGGGTCGGAGCAAAGGGCGGCGTGAATTCGCTTAGCAGCCATCATGACACCACCCTGATAGTCGTTGCGGAACTCGGGCTCAGCGGTGGCGGTGGATTGAACGGGAAGAATTGGTGCCGGAGGAGGTAATGGGGGGAAGTTATACATTGCGGCCAGGGTGGCAATGCTGGGGGAAAGGGGTG
>JBBPKF010000115.1:0-17968 GCA_038089175.1 Binderoboletus segoi | reverse complement strand
AGTGCGCCAAAATCAGATCTGGAGGTCCCCTGGGCAAGGGGGTCGCGGCGCTGGTAATGTCTGCTAGAGTTCAACAGGTTTCTGCAAATGTTCAGACAAGGATTCTGACACTCAAGTTTGAGAAAGATTGCATGAGGATTGTACAGATCAAGTTGAGTAACACAGGTACAGGACACAGGGTTTCTACTTAGAATATCGAGCATGGACCACCAATGACAAAAGGAAATGATGAGTCATGGAATGCACAGCAAGGAATGCAGTGGAAATTAAGGAAAGGCAAATGACAAACCAGTACTGCACTGACAGAAGAAGAATGACATATAGGCTGAGCTATCAGATGGAAGGGGTGGGAACATGAAGTACCAGTAAGGAGATGATACTTAGAAGAGAGGCCTGAGTCCAAAGACAATGCAAATAAGCCATAGTAGCAGGAGGATCTGGTGAAGAGTGGTAATGATGAGAAGGAATCAAGGAGTAATAACATGTGAAAGGTAAAATCATAACATTACCCCCCCTCTAGCCATGAGGGTCCATACCCAAGCTTAAACTCCCTCATCATGTTCTGAGGATGGAGGTTCGTCATCCCCACTCTCCCAGTTTAATGGTTCTCCCTGTTGAAAAGGACAGTTGTCAGCAATGTGACCTCTTCTTTTGCAATGTCCACATCAATGAAAAGAACAGTCAGGCTCCAAATGACCTGGTTGGTGCTGGCAATAATAGGGACACTTGTATGAGGGACACTGGATGGTGATATGGTCAGCTGACATGCAGATAATGCACATCTGGGATAGTCTAGTAGGGAGGGGGGAGGTCAAGTGGGAAGAGGGTTGACTTTGTAATGCATTTCCCCAGGTGTTTGGTACCACCACCGATGATTCAAGTCAGCATTCCTCAATGGTCAGAGAAGTGTTTGCCCAGTTTCTGATTCTTCCTTGCCAATTGGTTCAAAGTCAGGATGCAGGGGGAAGAGGAGATTCTGTGATATGTTCAGCCAAAGTATATGTGGTAGGGGAAGGAATGAGGGGGCGTCTGAGGGAAGCGGCCACATCCTCTGTGAAATAGTCATTGATATTGGCAGGAGAAAGAGTGAGGAGGACTGGGAGTAAGTAGGGGTGTCCAGGGGAGGGGTCAAAAGAGTCTATGATGGTTCCCAACCCTTTGTCATACAGGGTGTCCAGCATTTGATTATGAAGGCAGTTGAGGGCAGAGGGGAGTGCTTCAGCAGCAGGGAAATTGACGTCATTTGGAGAGAAATCAAAAGCTAAGCATAGGGAACAATAAGTGAGGTAGATGCGAACTAATCTAGGTAAGATGTGGGAAGAACTGTAATTGGGATGACATTCAACTTGAAGAATAAGTGGAGTATGCTCAAGAAAAGTCCCTATCATAAGATGACATTCAAAAGGGGGAAGGCAGTTGATGCATAGTGGGAGGTTCATATTCATGATGTTAGAGGCATGAGGTAGAATTTTGGGTGTTTGGGTTTCAACAGCTGTGGAAGAGGATGGATGGAATGAGGGATTGGGCAAGGTCATTGTTGTAGTGTTTTTACAACAATTACAGTGATGCAAAGGATGAGAATGGTGAGGACAAGGATGCCCAGGACAATGCTGTGTCCATTTCCTTTAAGTGTCATGGTGGTTGTGATGGGAAGATGGGGGGATGGCAGGCTTTGTAGTCATGGAGGGTGGTGGAAGAGTGGTCAAGATTGTATTCCAGTTCCCAGGTATTTTCCACCAATGAATATTCCTTCCATTGGATCAGGAACTGCCAATGGTGTTTTGAGCCTCTATGTCCAAGAATGGTTTCCACTTCATATTCAGAATTACTATCTATTTCCACCAGGAGTGGTTCCAGGAATGGAGCTCCAAATTCATTTGTTTGGACAAAGGAGGAGAGAAGTGATGCATGAAATACTGGATGAACTTTTCACATAGGGGGTAGTTTTAATCTGTAGGTGAGAGGAGAGATGACCTTTTCAATGAGGAAGGGTCCATGTCTTTAAGCAGAGAGTTTTGGGTGAGATCCTGGGAAGCATAAGTTTTTTGCTTCCAGCCATACTTTGTCCCCTTGTTTCCAGGGTTTAAAGTGGGAGTTGATCTGATCTTTCATCACCAGGCACATTTTTTGATGTGCTGCATTGGCTTCTTCTCTGATTGAATCAAGGAGGGAAAGGCATTTTTCCAAGGCTGGAAGAAAGATTTTGCCAATTGGAGGATAAGCTCTAGGTTCATATCCCATTATTAGGTAGAATGGGGTTTGTTTGGTGGAGAAATGAATGGTGGAGTTGTGGCAGAATTCAGCTATGGGGAGGAAGTCTGTCCAAGCCAAAGGATTTTGTTGGCAAAAGAGCTGGAGATAGGTTTTGAGTTCTTGATTCATTCGTTCAGTTTGTTCATCTGTTTGTGGATGATAGGCAGTGGATAGAGCAATGTCATAGTCAAGAAGTCAAGCCAGTTCCTGAGAAAATGCTGAAGCAAATTGTGGGCCTCTGTCCAAGATAATCTTGTCATGTAATCCAAATCTTGGGAAAATATGTTTGAAGAATAAGGAGGCAACACCCTCTGCATCGATTGTTTTAGAGCAATGGAGGAAATTTACCCCCTTCGAGAGTTCATGGTCTACCACAACCATGACAGAGTCATAGCCCCCTGAAGGAGGAAGGTCAGTGATAAGATCCACAGATAACTGCTGGAAAGGGTGGGTGAACAAAGATGGGATAGGGGAGAGTGGTGGGGTCATGGGGTGGGTATTAACTTTGTTTGCCTGACAGGTGGGGCAACCCATGACATATTTATGGATGAAGGTGGACATTTTGGGCCACCAATAGTCCTTCATAACCAAAGCTTGGGTTTGAAAGATTCTCCCATGGTCAAATGCAGCTGAACTGTGGTGGTGTGCAACAAGATCCCTGTGAAGGGTGCTGGGGACATAGATTTTATTCTGATAATAAAGTGTACCTTGGTTGTATACCCAGTCTGTGGGGAAGGCTTGAGAAAGGAGGGAGGAGCCTTCAGATAGGGCGTCAAGTACTTTTGTAACAAAGGGGTCAATGGAGGTTGATTGGGCAAGTTTGGTGGCAATGGCAGAGTCCAGGGTTTGAATAAAAAGATGATCAGGGAGGAGGGTTATGTCTTTGTTGTCCGAAATTGTTGCTGGGTAGGAATATCAGGAGAGGGTATCTGCTGGGGTGACTTTTGCTGCTGAAACAGCTATGAATTGGAGGTCAAAGTCCTGCAAAAACATAAGCCACCTGGCTTGCCAATGGTTGAGGTGCTGGGGTTGGTGAAAGTAGGTCAGGTTTTTGTGGTCAGTTAAGACTGTCACAGGGTGTCTGGTGCTGCAGAGGTAGTGTTTCCAAGTGTCAAGGGCATGGATGACCACTAATAATTCTCAATCATAAATATTGCAGTTCTGTTCAGCATTGAGGAAGGACTGAGAGTGGTAGGCACATGGATGTAGATCACTGTGTTTGTTGGTTTAGAGAAGTACTCCCCCAGAGGCTATGAGGGAAGCATCTGTCATGATAGAGAATGGGTTGTTTATATTAGGCATGTGAAGGACTGGTTTGGAAGTCATGATTGATCAAAGAGTGTGGAAGGCTTTCTTCTGTTCATCATTCCAGTGCCAATTGACTGTAGATTTGGTGGGTCAATAAGTGGTCGAGTGATGTTTGTGTAATTTGGTATGAATTTCCTGTAAAAGTCACAAAACCCTAAGAATGATTGGACCCCTTTTATGGAAGTGGGTGGTTTTCATTCCAGTATGGCTTTGACCTTGACCAGATCAAGGTGAATTGTTCCTGCCTGGATGATGAGACTGAGGTATTCCATGTGATTGCTTTCAAAGGTACATTTGGAGAGTTTAAGGTAAAGTTTCTCCTTGCAGAACCGTTCCAGGACTTGTCATGTTCTTTCCTGATGGGTGGGGAGATGGGAAGAGGCTATGGCTAAGTCATCCATGTATATGCTCAACCATCCTTTGGCTATCATGTTGTGAAAAAGGTGATTCATCATTGCTTGAAAGTGAGGGAAAGCATTTGAAAACCCAAAGAACATGACTTGCAGTTCAAAAAGCCCTTCAGGGGTGATGAATGCCACTTTCCATTGGTCCTGTTCCTGAATGAGAACATTGTTATATCCCCATCTAATGTTGAACTTGGTAAAAATGGTGGCATCTTTGAATCAATCAATAAGGTCTGAGATGAGGGGCGAGGGGTATGTGTTTTTGATGGTATGTTCATTTAGGTATTGGTAGTCTTGGCAAGGATGAAGGGTTCCATCTTTCTTGGCTACAAAAAAGAAGGAAGCAGCTTGTGGGGAGGAGGATGGTGCGATTTTTCCTTTCTCCAAGTTTTCATGAACAAAGTCTTTGCATGCTGAGAGCTCTGAGGGATTGAGTGGGTAAACTTTTGCCACTTTTGGGACAAACAAATCCTTAGTATGGATGAAGAAGTCAAATTGTCCCTGGGGTGGTGGTAGTTTTCCTTTTGGAGGTTCCTCAAATACATCAACAAAGTCCTTATACTGGTCAGGGAGAGTCATTTCATTTATGGGTGTTTGGTGGGCGATGGAAGTGGAAATGGTGGTTTTGGTGAGGTATTGATTGAGGTGTTCACATTCCTCTAGAGTTGTTTGGGTTGGTGGTAGTTCATCTAAATAATATTTCCCTGTTTGCCAATTGATGATGGGGTTCGCTTTCTTTAACCATGGGTGTCCAAGGATCACATCTTCTTTTCCCAAGTTGGCAATAAGGAATCAATGTGTTGTTGAGATGGGTTTACTTCTGGGGATAGTGATTTTTCTTGTGGAGTAGTAGCAGATTGTTCCTTTGACATTATCTGTTCCATCCACATTTCTAGCAAGAATTGGTTGGAATAATTTAGAAAAGGGGAGGTGGTTTTGTCAGGCAAATTTCCAGGAAATGAAGCAGCTGGTGGCTCCACTGTCAATAAGGGTGGATGTGTCAACATTTTGGTTCTGTTCATTCTGAAAGGTGACAGGAATATGCATGGATTGGCCTTCAGTTTTAGATACAAATATGAAAGCTACATGTTGGAGAGGAGGCATTGACTTTCCTACTCTCTGTTTGGAAAATCCTTTGAGTTGGTCTCCTTCCCTTCATTGTCCAGACAGGTTTGAAGGACTTGCATGATTTGGGTGTGGGGGATTCCTTTTTCATTTCCAAGGTGTTGAATATAGGTTACAAGGGAGTTCCCTGGGCTTCAGCTAGAGGATGGTTTGGTGGTGGCAGTTCTTACATAAGTAGACAAAGAAGTCTGTTGTGGGGTTTTTCCTTTTGAATGGTTGGATGACCAGCATCTGCTTTTCTTGCAAACAAAGCATTTCTTTTCTCTGAGCAGGGCAGTTCTTTCTTCTGGTTGAAGACAAATAAAGTCAATGTCCATGGTGTTAGGATCTCTGGCAACTCAATGGGAGATTGCTGGGACAAAGAGTTGTCTTTCTCTTCTAAGAGCCCTTGCTTGGGCATTCTGGGTATGGAAAATGATTGCTTTATCCTGCCAGTCCTTGATGGTAGTTGGCATTGGGTTCATCATGCAGATTGGTTGAAGAATGGCCAGGTTTAGTCCTCAGGAAAAGTAATGGATAAGGGATTGATCATTGGTGATTTTGGCTCTGGCAGCTAGATTCTGGAATTCAACTAAAAAGCCTTGAAACCTGTCTTCTCCAGTTTTCCTGTCAGCAAAGTCATTCCAGAGAAGGGTTGCAAGTTTGATGTGAGTGGTGGATTCCATATCATAGGGGTAAAAGGTTTCGATAAAGTTGGCAAAGAACTTATTGTATGTTTTGTCCACAGGTGTGACATTAGGATCCACAGAGATATCTAGCCATTTTTCTGCAAAAGTTTTTCCATTTTCCTTGGTAAGGTGGCTGCATGCTACAGTGATTCTGGCTTTGTTATCATCATACAAAGGGGAGTTCATGGTGAACCAAGAGGTCATCTGTTTGATCCATTGGTTGGTGTCTTCCAGTTCTCCAGAGAATACCCAGCTTTTCTTTCAGCCATGGCAGGCAGTGGGGAAGCAAGTGGGCTTTGGGGTCATCTTGGTGGTGGCAGTGGTGGTGGGACAGGAGGTCCAATGGCAAGTCTCTGGTGTAGAGCTGGTGGGGCAATGGCTTGTTCAGCTGGTGCAGCAACTAGTGACTCCAGGGGGTGGTCAGTGGCAATGGGTGAGGGCTGGGCAGTTTCAAGGATATCAACCTTGATATCTTCTGGTTCTGGGGAGGCAAGGGTGGGCAGCTGTCTGACAGGGGATCTCTGTTATTGAGGAGTTCTGGGATCTTCATATGGGTTAGCCCAAGGAAGGGTTAGCTTACCCGATATTCTGTGGGGGTTGGAAATGTTGGGCAATTACAGTGCAATGGCTGTTGCTTGGGGAAGAGCTTGATCTTTTGTTATGCAGGATGCAATGCAGTCTTTAATGAGTGCACCAAAATCAGATCTGGACTTCCCCTTGGCAAGGAGGTCTCTGCACTCATAATGTCTGCTAGAGTTCAACAGGTTTCTGCAAATGTTCAGACAAGAATTCTGACACTCAAGTTTGAGAAAGATTGCATGAGGATTGTGCAGATCAAGCTGAGTAACACAGGTACAGAACACAGGGTTTTCTACTTAGAATATCGAGCATGGACCACTGATGACAAAAGGAAATGATGAGTCATGGAATGCACAGCAAGGAATGCAGTGGAAATTAAGGCAAGGCAAATGACAAACCAGTACTGTGCTGACAGAAGAAGAATGACATATAGGCTGAGCTATCAGATGGAAGGGGTGGGAACATGAAGTACCATTAAGGAGATGATACTTAGAAGAGAGGCCTGAGTCCAAAGACAATGCAAATAAGCCATAGTATCAGAAGAATCTGGTGAAGAGTGATAATGATGAGAAGGAATCGAGGAGCGATAACATGTGAAAGGTAAAATCATAACAGGCTACCCCATCATGGTCTTTACAGACCACAAGAATCTCACATACTTCAAATCCCCACACAAACTCTCGCACAGGCAGGTGTGATGGATGTTATTCCTGCAAGATTTTGACTTGCAGTTCATCAGCATCCCTGCAGACACCCTATCCTGCTATCTGTATCCTGCAATGTATGATGATGACAATGCAAATGTCACATTGCTCTCTGACATGCTGTTTGTCCAAACACTGGACCTAGCCATCACAGACAAGATAGCCCAGTCCTCATCATCTGATCAATTCATAATCTCCGCACTTGCAGCACTGGAAGATAAGACTTCCCCAATACCACATTTTCTGTTATCTGACTAGCACTTTGAAGAAGGCCAGCTCTACTTCCAGAATTAACTCTACATCCCCAAAGCATTCCACAACAATGTCCTCAAACATTGTTACTGTACATTCACTGCAGGTCATGGTGGAGTACTCCAAACCCAGACCAGAGTTATGTGAGACTTCTGGTGGCCAGGTTTGGCCATGTTTGTTCAAAAATTTGTTGTGGGCTGCCCTCAATGCCAAGCAAACAAAGTCAACACACACCCCACCTCCCCTCCATATTCCCTGATTCCATCCACAGCCACCCACCCATTCCAACAAGTTTCTGTCAATCTTATCATGGATCTCCCCACAGTGGATGGCCTTGACTTAGTAATGGTCATGGTCGACCATGGCCTTTCAAAAGGGGTAATTCTCTGCCCTTGTTTCAAAACAGTTAATGCTGTGGGGGTTGCCAAACTCTTTTTCAGACATGTGTTTACCAGATTCAAACTTCATGACAAAGTGATAGTGGACAGAGGTCCCCAATTCACATCTGCCTTTGCAAAAAAACTTGCAAGGCTCCTTGATTACACACTCTCCCTCTCTACCACATACCATCCACAGATGGATGGGCAGACAGAATGCATGAACCAGGAACTGGAAACATACCTTCAGATGTTCTGTGCCACACAACCGACTAAATGGGTCAAAATGCTATCCTATGTGGAATACTGCCACAATTCCTCCATTCACTCCTCCATGAAACAGACACCCTTCTTCATGATTCTAGAGCATAAACCATGAGCCTATCCACTCCTGGGCAAGACTTTTCTCCCTGAACTTAAAAATCACATGGAAAACCTGAAAGAAGCCAGGATGGAAGCCCTTGCAGCATATGAGAAAGCCACATTGACAATGAAAAATCATATCAAATCCCAAATCCTGACATGGAAAGTTGAAGATAAGGTCTGGTTGAAAGCACAGAATTTATGATTCCTGGGCAGAACTCTGAAACTGTCACAATGAAGGTATGGCCCCTTTACCATTGAATGGGTAATAACCCCATGGGCATATCACATCAAACTTTCCCCAACCTGGAAAATCCACCCTGTGTTCCATGCATCCCTTCTATCCCCATTCTGCAGCATGGAAGAATACAGAACACTGTTCATCTCCCCACCCCCAGAAGAAGTAGACAGCAAAGAACAATACAAAATAGAAGCCATCATGAGTCATCATGGTGCAAAAGGAAGATGCCACTATCTGGTCAGATGGAAAGGGTACTCTTCTGCTGAAGACACATGGGAACCCAAAGACAATTTTGGCAGAGCTTCAACCTTCCTGAAGGCATACAAGAAGAAACACAACCTTTGAATGCCATTATGCCCTTCTTTGTCTCCCACTTCAATGAACAACCAATCCCTCATGACTTCTGGCAGAAAATAGCCAATTCATACCTCTTTGAATGAAACATGTCTAACTGTTCATCTCCCACATCTTCCCATTCCTTGACTTGCAAACTTGCTGAATAGATTCACAACAACTCTGTATCCCCAGCACCTGAAGAAAATTTGCCCTCTGCTTTTGCCCAGATGCCCCCTCATGAATGAACAGCCATCATACTCCCAGACTTCATCCCATTACACATCAATCACCTCCCTCTCCCGTTCCAATGTCACTTTTACGTAGCATGCCTCATGAACCCTGGCCTTACTTTTCTTATTGAACATGACATTCACTTCCTCCATTCCATCACCCTTCCTGGGCTGGTCTGAACATATCACAGATTAGCTCTATGTAGAATGTCCTTTGCAAGCATATCCCCTTCCTTTAGCTCCATGGCTTGCATTGGATTGACCAATCAAGCCCTCATCAAAACAAACCAGTCACTGCTTAACACCATTCACAATGCTGGACTAGCCGATATCATTGACAGTTTAACTCCGGTCATGTTCTGGGACCTACTGGTAGATGTCCTCCCTTGTCTCCCCAAAGATGTCTACCATGAATATTTTGAAGAAATCCCTTTTGTCCTGAAATCCCCTTCTCCCACTCCCCTTATAAATCACATCTTTGACTCACCCACCTGTTTTCATGCTGAATGCAGTGAGGACCATAGGTTTTAACAGCAGTTCAACCCTCTTCATCATCTGCAATCATCCATGTCCAAAAACCCTGAGGCAACGAGTCCTTCAAAGGAACTTCCCTCCACTGATGAATCTGAAGATGACTGTTATGCAGGATGTGACTCAGTCTTTGTCTAGTACACCAAAGTCGGACTTGGACTCTCAATGGTTGAGATGTCACTGTACTAGTTGGGCTTCTCCTAGGGTTGGAGATTACTTCTGTGAATGCAACAGACAAGGATTCCGTCCACCCAAGTTTGAGAAAGACTGTGTAGTATTTGCGCAGATCAAGCTGAGTAACTAAGGTACAAGGTATGAGGTTTTCTACTGAGGATGGGATGCACAGACCACAGGATAGAAAAGGAAACAAGGAGTCATGAGATGCGCAGTAAGGAATGCAGTGGAAGATAATAGAATGTGAATGACAAACCTTTACTGCACTAACAAGTACAAAATGACATATAGGCTGAGATATCAGATGGAAGGATTTGGAACATGAAGTATCAGTAAAGAGATGATACTTAGAGGAGGGGCCTGAGTCCAAGCATGATGAAGATAAGCCAAAGTATAGGTAGAACCTGATGGAGAGCAATAATGATCAAAAGGAATCAAGGAGTGACAACATGGGAAAGATAAATTTGTAACAATGACCCTAAGAATCCCAGATTCCTCCCTTGTTCGATATGTCATGAACCAGGGCACACACATAGTGCTTGTCCAAAGTACCAATGCCCCTTTTGTCTGCGATGGAATCCTGACCACTGGGCACACCAATGTAACTCCTGCTTCTGTGGGCACTGTGGAGTAGAAGGTCATATAGCAGCTGACTGCCCATTTAAATAACACACTACTTTGGTCACTGCATCCCCACAGCTGACGGATTGACTGGAATGTAGCATGTTCCAGCTAAACCAGGGGATAATGTTACAATTTTCCCTCTTATTTCCTTTCTTGGTCTTTCTTTATTGTTACTACTTCTTTTACCATCTCACAGACAGTTGGATTCTGCACACATTACGCAGAATCACATGTATGTCTATATTATTTCTCACACTTTGCTTACTTCTCCTTTTATACATTCTTGAACATGGACACTATCCTTCTTACTAAGTCCACATGGGCACAGTCTTGCATAAGATCATGCCATCTTATGACAAGTTCCTTACTGTTCCATCAAGTTCCATATTGCATCATTCACAGCAGTTTCTTTTCTGTTCTTTCACATTCTATGCCAGCCCTCAAGTGCTTCCTCTCTGTATATAAGTCGCTACAGCAAACTGTGTTCCATATCTTGTTCTTTTCATACCTCCCTGCAATCAGAGCAACTTCTTTCTTAGGCCTCATCACCCTAAGTTAGCTATCTTGACCTTGTGGTATGTGCCGTCTCACACAGCTGTGTCCTCGAAGTGTTGCCTTGCTGCAACACCATATATCATCCTACTACAGGTATCATCAAGCCCTGCATAGTGTTCAGGCTCAAAGGGTGCTCTCTCACCTTGCCTGCTCACATTGGAATAGGGTACTCTCTCACCTTGTGCATCATCCAGCCAAAGCTGTGGAAGGTCTAGCCATTTGCTAGAAGAACTCACAAGTCTCTTGCTTGCAGCATAACAAGAGCACCATCTTGCTTGCTGCATCCTTGTAGTGCTGCCTAGCTGTGACACCACCCTTCAACCATTGGAGCCATCTGGTTGCCTGACCTCATCATTGGTCATTCATTGTCCAGTTAGGACTTTGCCTTGCCTTCTGTAAGAAGCCTATTACTTCTAGGATGCTAGCTC
Source organism: Binderoboletus segoi (assembly GCA_038089175.1). Taxonomy (NCBI): domain Eukaryota; kingdom Fungi; phylum Basidiomycota; class Agaricomycetes; order Boletales; family Boletaceae; genus Binderoboletus; species Binderoboletus segoi. Next base: position 6,816 of record JBBPKF010000115.1, on the reverse strand, counting down.
ACAAGTACTGCATAACAGAGAGAGGTACAGACATTGGTCCAGAAAGTCAGCATGTGTGAAATTCAGTTAAGAAAGTATGTCTGCCTTTCTTGTATGTTTTCTGCTGACTGTAAGCAAATTTGCTTGTAGCAAATGAAGGCTGCAGTGTGGTTCAAAAACAAGGGCTGGATCCACTATGAAAAAATGCAGCTCTTAGTGAAATCCAAGTACAGGGGCATGAATAAGATGGCTTCCCATGGGGAAATTCAAAATATTGGAGCTTTTTCAAGCATTCCCAATTGTCCTGTCATGTCAATGTTGGTTACTACTCTGGGTGTTACTGCTCCTTCCCTTATCATGTTACCATTATTTGCTACTTCCAGAATGATCAATTCTTCCCTTGATGTACTGCCTTCATTTGCTACTGCTGGAACCACTATCCATTTGCCCACCATGCCTTCACCATCCACTACTGATCAAGTCATCCCCTCCCCACCCACCATGTTACCAGTGCCATCTACAAGCACTCCATATCCAATGCATGCAACCTTCCTATCACCATTGATTCCATTCTCATATGTCAGCTCCACCATAAGTTTGATCAATCTGTCATCAAGTATTTCTACCTGTACAGAGCAGTTGAATAAGCACAAAGCCAATGACAATTCATTGATGATATCTGCTGGTCCACTGAGATTAGCAGTGAGTGTAGTATCAGCCATATCTTCTGGAAGTTGGAAACAGCAGGCAACATAGCAAACACAGAACACTGAGATTTTCCATAATGATGCCACTGCACTGCAGGGTACATTCCATGAAAGCATGAGAGTTATGGAGCATGCTATTAAAGCCCATTTCACCAACAAAATGGCTGAACCAGTATCCTGGCCAGGCACCAAGGAGGTGGAAAGCAGCATAGCTGAAAAAAGATATACATACCACAAAGAAAATGCTCCTTTCCCTCAAAAAGGACTTTTTCTCCCCAGCTGAGCTTGCTATTATGTTGGCTATATTTGATTGTACTTGAAACAACAACCAGGCAGATACATACTTAATGCTTGTAGAATCACCTCTTGATGAAGTTCAACAAAGCTGGCTGAGGATGCAGCTTGCCAGGGCAGGTAGTGTATCTCAAATCATGTTGTAGCACATCAAAATCAATTGTTTGACATTACTATGTGATGTGTTCTATTGCATTGAGAAGTGATAAGCTTGGTCCCACCACAATGCAGCTGCAATTCCCTCACACTTTTCCAACATCATATCTCATTTAGCAGCTGTTATGAAACCACTCATGAGGCTTTCAAATATTGTCATTTTATTCTCCATACCACTAGTACCTGTGGGTGGTTGCTCATCTTCTGCCTCCCAGAAGTCCCCATGATCATAATGACAGATGATGTTATGGATGCAACAAAGTGCCTGGGAAATTTGAGCCTGAATCTCCATCCCATACTCAGGAGAAATCGAGAGAATTTGAAATTGATCTTTGAGAACACTGATGATCTGCTTGACAACATTTCATAGTTGTGCATGGTGCAAGTTGAAATATTCACATGCATTGGTGGGCCTTCAGAAAAAAAAGTAAGCCACTCATTCAGAAGTAATAGAAGAAATATACATTGTCTCCACATGCCTTCATTCTGAAATGTGGTAATGCACTTCATGATAGGGGACCAGTATTTGAGGGCAGTTCAGGTATCCAGCATCAGTGAGATAATATTTGTCTGCAGGTACTGGAAAGTCAGTTGTTTGCATGTCATGGTATATAGTTGCATCAACCACTGACCCTTCTCAGCCACTAAGGACATATGTGAACTCAAAGTTGAAGTTGCACCCAACAAGGCAATTTTGTGAATGGAATCTCTTTCAGTTTCAAGTGGCATCCCTCTCAGCTGCAGAAGGGCTGCAGGCAATATGTGTTCCATCAATTGTGCCAATAGCATCCTTGAAGTGAGGGTAGACTTTGGAGTCATTGAGAATGTGAGTGGGTATTGGATTGTCAGAATATGGTAGCTTGATATATGTGGTATAGATAGTGGTGAGAGAGAAGGCATCCAGCATTCTGTGAGAATACCTGGATGAAAAGGTGAGTATTCTCAACAATAAGAAAATACATGGCCTACTTTGATATTGTGTTATTTGATTGCTGAAACTGTTCACCAACATGTCTGCATGATAATCCAGTTACACAGGTATATAGAAATATGCCCAGCTGCTCTTCAAGGGTGACATGTCAGGTATGTGTGTATCCATGAGACTTCAGCTCCTCAACAATCTGCATGAAGACATGCTTCCAGACACCGAGTTCATTGCAGATTCAATCAGAGTGGCCGTTTAGGAGCTCCATTATCCACATTTGACCTGTCAAGATGGAAGTATGATATGGAATGGGCTGTGCTCGAGTGGGGGATGTGATTGCCTCTTTCATGAGAAGGATGGCTTTCATGATGATCTTGCCCATCTGCCAGTTCTGATGGATCAAAATTTGGAGGACATCATTGGTGATATCATCTTCTGTCTCTGTATCATCTTGAAAACCAGAGTTGCTCTGTGATGTTGGGCTGTCTGAGTCCTCAAGCATGGGATGGGCAACCATATGAGCATAGCCTAGCTAGTAGGTTCACGCGGTGTTGAAATGTTGATACTCCGCTAGAAGTGCGAAGTCGGGTTTGCATGAAAACCCGACCAAAATCTTGATTCTGTCCGCCGCCTGATGTTCCTAGTACCAACTTCCAGGACTACACGGTCACTCACTTCCAAAATATCCCGATTACAGTTCAACGCCTGATGTCCGTGACCACGTCCTCTGACTCAGCCCTGACGTACCCCTTCCCCTCCACTGCGGACACCGACATCGTCTCGCTCTCCGCGCTCCAACTCGCCGTCACCGTTGGTCCCGATCACTGGCATCGCAACCGCCCACAGCCTGCCCATCTCTTTCTCTCCCTCCACCTCACTCCGTCTTACCTCAATGTATCCGGTCTATCTGACGACGTCGCAGACTCGCTTCACTATGGACACCTTGCCAAGGCGGCAGAGAGACGCGTGGGGGAGAGGGCGGAGAAGGAAGGGGGATATACAAGTGCAAGGGCGCTCGTGGAGGATGTGACTGATGCAGCGTTTGGATTTGCGGTGGATGCGACGAGAATATCCGGCGATGTGCATGGTGACTCCGGCGTGGTGGCCCTGGTACGCGCAGTCCGTGTCGTCCTTCGACTCCCGAAACAAATCCTTCTCGCTGGGGGTTTCGAAGTTGAACTCACCACGTCCGCGATGGACTGGGCATCGGGAGCGGGGGGTTTAGGTTCAGAGGAGAGATCAAAGGCAAGCGCGATCGTCCGTGTTACGGACCTCGTCCTCCCCGTCATCATCGGTGTCAATCCTCCAGAGCGTCTCGCAAAACAACGCGTAGTCACACATCTCACATTCTTCGAGGCCCCCCAAACCAACGCCGCCGGGATACAATCAAGAGAAGCGAATGTGAATCAAATAGACTATCCCGCGATCGTCCAGGAGATTTCCACGGCGAGTTGCGCACACGCTAGCTATCGAATGTTGATGGATTGACCCACGACGCAGGAGATCGAAAAATCGAGCCATCTCACGCTCGAAAAGCTCGTTTATGAAATCATACGGACGGCCTATTGTGCATCAGACGCCCAATCAAACTCAAGCAACCCAAACAGACCCCAAATTCAAGCTATCACAGCCCGCTGTCAAAAGCCGAGTGCGCTTTCATTCGCAGGCGCGTCTGAAGTCGAAATGACGCGCACGCGCGAGACACTCTGAGAATCCAAGATAGTATCCATGTATCTACCTAGGAGCGTTCACTTGGAAGACCAATGGGTCAATGTCTTTCAAGTGTTCCCTTTGCCTGCTTCCATCATTGTCCCGAGAGATCATCGAGTAGGCAGCGTCTAATTCCTAAACAGCGGTGGAAGGCGATATGGGAGTGGCCCCTAATGAAGTCTTCCTGTCCCACGTACTCCGGGTTTTATTCTTTATTGCTGCGCCACTATTGATGGTGCTTATTCCCAAGCCACCCAGATGTCGCCTTCTAGCAAATGTAACCCATCCCTGATAGACACATCTGGCTTCCCACTTTAGGTTAACCCAAACAACACTTTGACCTATATGAAAGAGGGTGTGGTGGTGCTGCTTCAAGCTAGGGTGTCAGCCATGATCATGTTCATTGTTGCTTCTAATGCATTGCTATGCAGTGGTGGCACAAACTCCACACTGATATTCATAAGGATATGGGTAAATGGGTCAAAAAATTGGTAATATGCTGGTGAAGAGGAGAAAGAGGGGGAATGGATGGTGAGGAGGAACCTGAGGATGCAGATAAAGAAATTGACATTCTGCTGCAAAGCTGTCACATGATGCTGTCCTTCTAGTGTCACACTCTTCAACTTACTCCATGACACAGCAACCTTGCTGGCAGTCTTTGATATACATAGGATCACTTCCCTCTATGTGAAAGTCCATCCACCTCTCAGCCCATTCATTGAGCCTCAGTCTCACAGATGTGTCATGCCTGACAACTTCTTTGAGACTCTGCTAACTGACTTTGGTCCAAATGGGGTTTTTTTCCCCTCCTCTTCCCTCTGAGAGTACATCACACAAATGCAGCACACTGATATTACTTACCAAGGGTCACCAATAGCCCCAAGCAGGGGCACTGGGCCTACTGTGACAAAAAGTAGACATCTGATCATGGTTTAATGTACTAAAAATGAAACTATTCAATCAGTGCTTTACAATACCAATGATAATGTTATGAGTAGGAGAACTCATGACATGGCATATGGCCTGATGCTGTGCTAGGTATGTGAATCTTGATTTTCTCTGGCTGTTGACCAGTTGTACACAATTGCTGAACTGAGTTGTGGGCCAGGAAGGCCTTGCATCCCAAAGTGCAGTTGCAATGCTAACATAATGCATGGAGTCACCAGATGATTTGAAATCCCATTGCTTCCACACACTGGTGCAAGGTGTCTACTTGCAAAAATTCATATCCCATATATAATGCCCTCATTAACTTGCAGTGTGGGTCCTTGGACCAGATGACAGTGCCATAGCTTCCATATTCACTCTTCTGTTATTAGGCATTTGCTTGATGAGCCCTCTTGATTGTGGAGGCCATAAGTCATGAGCACTCACCAGCATGACCCTTGTGTTGCATGGTAGCAGTGAAGCAGAGAGAAACCATTCACACAGGTTTACTCTTGGTCCTGAGTCATTACATGAATTCAAATCAATACCATATGGTATGGAGTCATGCTTCACCAATCATGTGGCATCCTGACATATTAAGGTATGCTCTCCAATGATTGTAGAGATCTTGTGATCAGTACATATGACTTGCACAGTATGATCACTTGTGCACTGGATCCTGAAGAATATCTGAACAGCATGCAAATAGAACTTCAATGCTGGTTTGGTAGGATATATACCAGAGGTGCTGCAGAGTTGTGTTCCACAGTTGACACTGCACAGAGGAGTCTGAGAAGTGAAACTAATACAAATACAGAGGGAATGGAATGGAGGTGAGTCATTTCAGAAGTGTCTGGAGGTTGGAGAACTATATACAGAGGAAAATGGTCTGGAGTTGGATCAGAGTTGGATTGGAGAAGATCCAGAGGGTCAAAGTTGGTGTGGTGAATCCAGAATATGATACTAAGTCATTCTGGACCAATGCCATGGCAACTGCAGCATACATCACAGGCCAGAGCCCAATCTTTGTACTTGGAGGTGACAACTCCTACCATCTTTTCTTCACACAGAAAGTTGATCCAGCCATATTCTGCCCATTCAGCTGCCTAGCATATTCCCTTATACCAAAAGAACAATGGGAAGGAAAATTCCAACCCCACAGAAAAAGATGCATTATGCTCAGATACATCTATGGACAACAGGCTTACAAACTCCTTGACCTTGAATGCCACTCCATTATCTCTGCTCACCATGTCACCTTCAATGAATCTGGCAGAATCTCTGACATGGAATATGCAGCATGAAAAGACCCCCAAGAAAAGAAGTGGAAGCAACTAATCCCAAATCACCCACATTAATCAGAATTCCTGGAAGATGATGATGACTCAGACATGCCAGAAACAGTGAGAGCACCTCTAGGCATTGATGAACAAGTGAAACTACCTCCTGCACCTGCTGCACCTGCCCCAGCCCCAGACTCACCTACAGCACCCATTATCCACCCACCATCCCCAAGATCAGTGCCCACTGAAAAAATAGCCAGAGCATGCTGGAGCAACAGAACCTTCCAACCAGAAGACAAGAACAAAGGTTACTAGCAAACTCTGGATGATGAGACACAAAGAAAGGCCTAAATCCAGAAACCAAACCAGAATAATGAAACACAAAATCAACCTCTGAAAGAAAACCTGGAAGCTCCTGAACTTTTGAATGCTCCTGAAGCATTCTACACCACACAAAAACACTTGAAGGATCAGATCTTCACTGGCACAGTGAAGACCAAGTCTGGAGCAATGCTTTCAAACACCATAAAGGAGGCATATGCATGCCCAGATGCCAACATGTGGAAAAGTGCTGTAGAGGAGAAACTTCTAAGCCTAATTGCAAATCACATATATGAAACAGTTCCACTACCTACCAGAGTTATTTCCATCACATCCAAACCAGTATTTTGAATCAAGCATGATCAAGATGGCAAAGTTGAATGATACAAGGTATCATATCCTGGACCAACTCTGATCCTTCACACCCATCTCCAGTCTGCTCTGACCACTTCTGGCCCATCATAGACAACTCCATTTCATTTTCATTCCATCTCTATTCCATTTCCTTCTATAG
>JBBPKF010000114.1:0-18030 GCA_038089175.1 Binderoboletus segoi | reverse complement strand
CTCGAATATCCCCGCAGGCGCGCCGTCCGTCTCCGCCGCCGCGGTCGCGTCCCGCGCGTGTTGGTGCACGTACCGCAGTACCGTCAGCGCCTGGTCCTGAGCCTTGGCACACGAGAGCGCGGGCAGGTGCGTCGCGTGTACCTTGGCCTCGAGTTTGGCAGTCCACTGCGAGAGCGGGATGAGCGGCAGGCCGAGCTCCTCGCCGATCAGGCTCAGGAGCGAGAGCGAGGAGACTGGGCGGGGATGGGTGACGTGGAGATACGCTGACAGCGAGTTGCGCATCTCGGCTACGGCCTGGGCCGCGTTGTGTGCCGGTATCCAGTGCACGGGCTGAAGATAGGGCGTGCGCGATCAGCCAACGACGAGCGACGACGTGGAGTCGATGACCAACATACCTCGTCGACTTTCGGAAGGGCTCCCAGCGCGACGCCGAGGCTCACGATCTTTGGGAAGTGGTCTTGCTCGCGCCAGCGCCCGTTCGCTGCACCGCATAGGGGTCCAACCCGGACGATGATCGGCCGGAGAGGGGTTTCGGATGCCGCGGCTGCAAGGATCTGTTCACCCACCCACTTTGACTCACTATACGCGTCGCCGGCCGCATCACATGCGCTAACTGGGCCCTCGGGTGCAGGTGGATCTCCTGCGACCTCCGTTTCCGAGGTGGGTTTATGACAGGTGGCTGATGTACCACGGAGGGTATCTGTCGAGCTCATGAACAGGATGCGAGGTGGGACTGAATGGGGACTGGAAAGGGCAAAGTCGACGAGATTGCGGAGCATGCGGAAACTACCGTCGAAGATGCTCAGGGGTGCGTCGCGGTCATACGTAGACAGCCATGCATTATGTACAATGTGGGTCACGGAGGAGAGAAGCTACCGATGCCGTCAGTCACCTGGATCTACATCCCAACACCAATTCACAATACCTCTTCGTGCAGTTCATGGGGTAAACCAAGATTTCTTCGTCTCGCGTCAGCCTCTAGCAGGGTGAGCTTCGGATGACGAGCCAGGGCTGAATCCAGGCCAGACGCCTGTAGCAAAGCTGCCTGTCTCTCTGTCACAGACCCTGGTCTGCTTTTCCTGCGATTGAGAGCATAGACCCTCGTGACCCTCGGACTCTTCAGGAACTGTGCAAGCAAATTCGAGCCGAATAGGCCCGTCGTACCGGTGATCAACACAACATCGTCGTAGGAGGGCGGCACCGAGGGACAATGTGCTGGAAAATTCTGAGCATGTGAGTCGACCCTCCTCGTCATTTCGAGGCATCGTGCTAGGCTCGACTCGGTTCTGTGACGGAAACATGCTAGAGCTGTACGGGTTGCGAAAGCGGCGAGCCCAGCGATGGACGGATACTGGTAAACGATAGTACCCGAGAGCTTTCGGGTGTCAGTTTTCGCGGTGGTTTGGAGTGCTTCGAATAGTATTATCCGGATGCGGGTCGCTTGTAGACTGCGGAGAGGGTCAGACGTTTCGGGAAGGAATTGAAGAGCACACACCTGTCCGTTCCGTAGTTGAAGAGGTCAGCATCGTCTTCGAGTCTCTTGCCCAACACGGCGACTATGATGCCGCGCACATAGATCAAAGAGTTCATAGGGCTCCAGATCTTGGGTGGTTTCAGTGTCATGCGTGCAGCTTCGGCAATCTCGTTGTAAAGGGAATTAATTTCATCCGTATATTCGACTAGGGTATCTCGTCTGTTCGCTTGAGGGCTCAGGTTGGTGTGGATGAAGGGTTTGGCGGGCGCCGCGAAGAGGATCATCTAGGGAGCTCTGTTCGGAGCCTTGAAACGCGTCTCAAAAGATGGACCAAACCTCTTTCTGGACCCGAGCGTGTTTGGGTGCGAACATGTTCATACGATCGATGACGGGCCTTGACACGTCTGTGAGACTGAGTTACTGAATGGGGTGAAATGGACAGCTTTACTGGAGCTTGGTTCTCGTTTCTTCGACTTGCTTTGGATCGCTGGTATCGATCTTGCAGTCGTCTTCCAGGTCGATAAGAACGCCTGCGTTGTATCTTCCGTGACCGAACATGATGGCGGAGTGTACCATTGGATGTTCAATGATGAAATTTTCTAGAACACCGACTGAGACTAGCGGTTCCGGATCACGGAGGCAGAACCGTACCGAGAAGGGCCGGATTAGTCTTTGTGTGGGTAAGATGGTGATGCAACGACAACCATAGGAGAACATGCATACCATTTCGCCCGTGATATGTAAAAAATGCACCATGCGTGGGCCACTGGAGGTGTCTCCGACAGGATCCAGAGACGTGGAGAGGAGCGAATGGATGGAATCGGATGCCGAGCGCGTCATAACGAACCGAAAGTCCTTCCAGAAGACGTGAAAAGAGGGTGGAAATGCGCAAAGATTTTCGAACAACGCCTGCGACAGTTTTAAGTGCACTGCTGCCGGAAACGTCCCGTCGTCAGAGCAGGAAGATCCGCGCGCATCATGACGGAGGCTGTTCCTCTCGTGTGGTGCTGTCACGAAGTTTGATAGATGGGAGCGCGAGGGGGCCCAGTGATGATCTGGTTAAAAAGGACATTACGACTATGACTACGTTTTGAGCGTGATATTGCGCTCCTCACCCGCCTGCTAAGCACGGTCGTCGATGGCTTTCTTCGATGCTGATGACCCCGGGCTGTCGCTATCAGTGGATCTGATGATGAACAAAGTCCTTTTTTTTTAGCATGAAATGATGGACTAGTAGATGTCGCAGCAGGCGGCGGTGGCGAGGCACACAGCTTGATGTTGGTGGGAAGTGGGCGCCGAGGAATAGTCACGTGATTTCTGTGGTATGTTCGGATGAGCAAATTGCGGGTCCCTCCGAGTCCTCGTCATCCGAAAACATGCTGCAGCTGCAGAGAGCATCCCAACGAGTACGCCTTGCACTCCATCGACCTTGTCGCATTCCCTGACCTTCTCCCAGCACGTCGCACGGCGGTTGCGGCATGCTACCGTTCGGCTCGGCGCATTCCAGGCTTACCGCGGACTGGCCACTCCCTCCGGGTCCTATGACGCCGTCGTTATTGGCGGAGGTAAGCCAGCTTGTTCTCGCGGATGACGTGGCCTGACCACCACCGTAGGTCCCGGTGGCTATGTCGCAGCCATCAAGGCTGCCCAACTCGGTCTCAAGGTATTCGGATCATGCTGCTTTCGCACACCCCGACTGACGAGTCCCAGACGGCTTGCATAGAGAAACGCGGTTCGCTGGGTGGAACGTGTTTGAACGTCGGATGCATACCGTCAAAGGCCATGCTCAACAACTCCCATCTTTACCACCAAACGAGGCATGACCTCGAGAAGCGTGGTATAGAGGGTATGTCATGCTCGCCCTCATTCGTGACGCGGGCATTTCATTCGACTCGTCTTAGTTTCCGACGTCAAACTCAACTTGGCTCAGATGTTGAAGGCAAAGGAACAATCGGTCGTCGGGCTCACAAAGGGCATTGAAATGCTCTTCAAGCAAAACAAGGTAGACTACATCAAGGGTGCCGGTTCTTTCGTATCCCCGACGCGCATCGCCGTGCAACTGCTCGAGGGTGGCGAGACGGAAGTCGAGGCAAAGAACGTCATCATCGCTACTGGCTCCGAGGTTGCGCCATTCCCCGGAGGCGCCATCCAAATAGACGAGGAACAGATCGTCAGCTCGACGGGTGCGCTCGAGCTTCAACAGGTGCCAAACAAGATGGTCGTTATCGGTGGCGGTATCATTGGTCTGGAAATGGGCAGCGTTTGGAGTCGGCTCGGCGCCGAGGTCACCGTCGTCGAGTTCCTCGGTGGTATTGGTGGTGCCGGCATTGACGAGGAGGTCGCGTGAGTGTAGCATCTGTCCCCATGGTCTGCACGGCTCTGATGAATCTTTGCAGGAAACAATTCCAGAAGACTCTGGCGAAACAAGGCCTCAAGTTCAAGCTGAACACCAAGGTCCTGTCCGCTGACAAGGTCGACGGAAAAGTCGTCGTCAAGACGCAATCAGCCAACGGCGACAAGGAAGAGACTGTGAGTCGGGAGCCGACGCCTCGCGTGCGAAGTGGCTCACCATGTCCCCTACAGCTTGAAGCCGATGTTGTCTTGGTCTCGGTCGGTCGCCGTCCATATACGGAGGGTCTCAACCTCGAAGCCATCGGCGTCGAGAAAGACAACAAGGGTCGCATCATCATCGATGACCAGTTCAACACTTCGGTCAGGAACATCAAGTGTATCGGTGACGTCACCTTTGGACCCATGCTCGCACACAAGGCTGAAGAGGAGGGTATCGCCGCCGTCGAGTACCTCCAGACGGGTCACGGTCACGTCAACTACAACGGCATTCCTTCGGTCGTCTACACCCACCCCGAGGTCGCTTGGGTGGGACAGACCGAGCAAGACCTCAAGGCCGCTGGCGTCCAGTACAACGTCGGAAAATTCCCCTTTGCTGCCAACTCTCGGGCCAAGACGAACCAGGACAGCGAGGGCTTCGTCAAGTTCCTTTCGGAGAAGGAAACCGACAGAATTCTTGGCGTACACATCATTGGTGGGTTTCCGCGTCACGTTTTGGCGACCAACAGTATTGATTGGAACGAAGGTCCCAACGCTGGTGAGATGATCGCGGAAGCCGTCCTTGCGTTGGAGTACGGGGCAAGCTCGGAAGACATTGCTCGTACGACGCACGCTCACGTACGTTGCCACTTGGTCTGCGATGTACGATGCACTGACGCTACCTGTTTTCTAGCCCACACTCAGCGAGGCGTTCAAGGAGGCGGCCATGTCGGCATACGGGAAGGCGATCCACTTTTAGATGAGGTTATATCTTACCACTGTTTTCCTCGGCATGCAATATACTGCCGTTTCGTTTTACTTTGATCGAGTATACCCGTGAATATGTGGATCGCTTGCTCGCTCACGTGGAAGGTGCCGATGGCCACGAATCTCCTAGGACATGTGCATAGTCCCTGCTGGCTTGTAAGAACGGGCATCAGGTAGCATTGGCACAGGAGGGATACTTGGTTCCTGTCCCGTTGCCAGGGTAGACATTATTTGAAATTGATACATGTCATAATATATATGTAGTGATCAATCTATGATGCTGACAATTAAAAGGATTGCTACTCTCTGTAACATCAGGTGACTGCTGAGTATTTCCACACACCTGGTTGTATGTGTATATATCTTATGAGATTTGTAGTGCCAGGCTTGAAGGTGAGTTTGCTTACTAGCTGAGTTGAGTTGGGCCCAATCAGTAAAACACAGCTTGAAGAATGAGCATGGGTTGGGGTTAGGCATCTACATGGGTATAGCATACCCACATGGATTGAGGGTGTGGGTACATGTGGGTATGAGTAGTGAGCATTGAACAGAGAAGACGAGATGGAGAGAGACAAGCTATCAGTGCAAGCTGATAAGGGAATTACAGGAAAGAGTGCATGTTCTACATACTCAATCCTTATCTCTTATCTCTCTTGTTGGCTTATCCCCTAACTCAGTGCATTCTTGTCATATTTGTCTCTGACCCCTACAGTATGTTGCTCCTCTGTATCATCTCTGGCTGTCTTTGGTGTTCTCCACCTTCTCTGGTCCACTATCATTACCATTGTCATCTAGACCCACTTCCAGAATCCATTTCCCTGGTCAGGCCTGCCTCAGATGCATCCAGATTTATTATCCCTGTATGTTACTCTTCACCACCTCATACAGTATTTATGCTGACTTCATCACTACCTCTGACTTGTCAAATTACAATTCACCATGCATGCCTCCCTGATGACCTCCATTTCATTTTACATCTGTGGTGTACACTACTGCATGTTTTCCATGCCTTTCCACATGCTCTCCATTCCTATTCTTGTACTCTCCATTTCATTCTGTTCCTTCATACCTCACTCTGATTGTGTCAAAATACAGATCCTCCAGGTTCAAGTCTGGCTGGAGACTCTGGAGATCTGAATGGAGCAGATGGAAAAAAAAGAGGAGAAGGGGGACTTGATGAGGATGTCAGTGCAGGACACATGTGTCATGCTGCTGAATGGTTCTGTGTTCTTGTATTTCAGAGAATGGAGGACAGAGATCAGATAGTGGTTTGGGATAGAAGGAAGAGTAAATGAGGAAGATGTAACAGAGATGGAATAAGAGCAGGGGGACTGGCTTTAGTTAATAAGAAGATGTACAGAAGAGACCAAGTCCTGAAGTATGTTCAATGTCAGGTATGGAGGTACAGGAATGGAATGGAGAGCACATGGATAAGAACTGAGATTATGCAAAATAGGATGGAGATCATAAAGACTGAAACATGCACCACAGTAGCCATGGCATCAGCCCAGGATGATTTTGGAGGTTTCAAGTACTCCAGCATGATATTTGCAAGGGAGGGGAGGGTTTCATGCATATGTTCTGCCAGCCCATTTTTCTTTGGAGTGTATGGGGTAGGTGTTTCTTGCAATGTAGTACCATCTTTGCAGAGTTAGTTTCAGAGCTCCAACCCAGTGAATTCCCTTCCTCTGCTGCTCCAGGAAAATTGGATGTGTGATTCTGAGAACTCCTCTTTCCAACCTGTAATTTGAAGAATGCCTGGACATCTGTTTTATGTTGCTTGTATGTCTCCAGAACATCGCTCTTTTGCTTAGAAAGTAGATTCAAAGGAAATGGGAGAAGTTGTCCATGATTAAGAGCCAGTACTTGTAACCTTCCCATGGTTTCAGAGATATCAGACCTCTGATGTCCATATGGATAACTTGGAGGGGCTGAGTTACCAATTGTTTACTCTGAGATTCAAAAGAGAGGTTCTTCATCTTTTCTAAAGTGTATGGTTTGCAGAACTTCAGAGTTCTGGTGAGTTTGTCTATTTCCTGAAGTTGGCCATGTTGTATCATATGCTTAATTCTATATTCTAAGCATTGGTATAGCAGGTTTATGTCAAAATAGGTTAGTCCACCCTCTGGAGTAATTTCTTGAGTAACCATGGCATGGTACAGCCCATGCCTGTGTATTCTGGCCATGATAGATGTTTTCCCTTGGTGAATGAAGCAGATTGAGGAGTTTTCCAGGAACAGAGTTAATGTTCTGGTACCAGACAGTCAGTTTACTGAGATCAGTGATAATCAGGACCCCAGATCTGGGAGAACAATTTTCAGAGTGATCTCAAAGTGTTTTTTCCTCAGACCACAGAATGGAGTACTACACTTTCTATTCTAATGGCAGAGACAGTGATGCCATTGTCAAATATACCAGGTGTGTGGAGTTCAATGGAGAATAATTCTGGAACCAGGCAGAGTTGATAATAAATGCTTCCTTTTTACTTGGGGCTGATTTAGATAAGATGTGGGCCTGTGCCCAGCTGACTGGGGATTTGGAAGTGGTTTCCACAGGGATGTTTTTGGTGGCCATTTTCTGTTAGGCTTGCTTTCTTTTATCTCTGGAGACCCATTAAAGTTTCTTGACCCATTACAGATAGGATTGGCAGTTGTTGCTGCTACTGTATGTCTGAAGGACTTAGGGTGTTCATGCCATGCTTCAGAGTGACCTGTTTGAATAGACTGGGTAGTTGTCTTGGAGGACATACATAGTGAGGCACTCAGAGATTGCTGGAGTTGCATGAAGTTACACAATAATTTTAGACAGGGAAATTTCCACTAGTTTGTGCTAGCAGAGCTCATAACCTGTCAGAAGTAAATGATGATTTCAAGCAACAGGACCTTGGCTGGATGAACTAAGCATGAGGCTACATGTATAAATCTCATAGTCATCTGTTTAAGCTAGATGTGTTGGCTTTCATTCTACTTTAGTTTGTGTCTTCTAATGATTATTTCACATAGAGTGTTCATTACATTGTAAGTAACAGACTTTGGCATAGCAGTGGCAGCATGAGACTTTAAATCTCATGGTCAACTATTCAAGCCAAGTAAGCTGACTCTTGCTTTGTTATTGGTTCTATCTTTCAGTAAATGATCTACATTAAGTGTTCATTATTCATTATGTTTCAAGCAACAGGACTTTGGCTGGATGGACTAAGCATGAGACTATATGTAAATCTCATAATCAGCTGCTCAAGTCAGATGAGTTGGCTTTCATTCTGCTTTGGTTTGTATCTTCTAGTGATTATTTCACATAGAGTATTCATTTCATTGTAAGTAACAGACTTTGGCATAGCAGTGGCAGTATGAGACATTAAATCTCATGGTCAACTGTTCAAGCCAAGTAAGCTGACTCTTGCTTTGTTATTGGTTCCATCTTTCAATAAATGATTCACATTAAGTGTTCATTATATTTCAAGCAACAGGACCTTGGCTAGATGGGCTAAGCATGAGACTATAAATCTCATACTCAGCTGTTTGAGCCAGATGAGCTGCCTTTCATTTTACTTTGTTTTGTGTCCTCTAATGGTTATTTCACATAGAGTATTCATTTCATTGTAAGTAACAGACTTTGGCATAGTGGTGGCAGCATGAGACTTTAAATCTCATGGTCAACTGTTCAAGCCAAGTGAGCTGGCTTTTGCTTTGTTATTGTTTCCATGTTTCAGTAAACAATTCACATTGAGTGTTCATTATGTTGCAAGCAACAGGACCTTGGCTGGGTGGACTAAGCATGAGACTTTAAATTTCATAGTCAGTTGTTCAATCCAGATGAGCTGTCTTTCATTTTGCTTTGATTTGTACATTTTCAAATAGAATATTCATTACATTGTGAGTAACAGACTTTGGCTCCACAGTGGCAGCTTGAAACTCTGAATCTCATGATTGGCAGTTCAAGCCAAGTGAGCTCACTCTCATTTTATTATTGTTTTCACCTTTCAGTAGATGATTTGAAGTACATACTTGTCATATTTCAAGCAACAGAACCTTGGCTGGATGGACTAAGCACAAGACTCTAAATCTGCTGGTTAACTGTTCAAGCCAGATGAGATGACTTTTATTTTGCTTTAATCTACACCTTCTAATGAGTATTTCACATAGAGTATTCATACATTGTAAGGGACAGACTTTGGCTTAGCAGTGGCAAAATGAGATTCAAAATCTCATGGTTAGCTGTTCAGGTCAAGTGGGCTGGTCCTTGTTTTTATCTTTCAATAAATAATTCATATGAATTATTCATCATGTTTCAAAAAACAAGATCCCTGACTGGGTGGAATAGTCATGAGACTAGATATCTCATGGTTAATGGTTCAAGCCAGATGAACTGGCTTTCATTTAGATCATTCCACATGAAGTATTAATTACATTGCTAGCAGCAAAGCTTGGCTTAGTAGTGACAGCATGAGACTCTAAATCCCATAATTGGCTGTTTAAGCCAAATGAGCTTGCACTTGTTTTTATTTTTGTTTTCACTTTTCAGTAAATGGTTCACATCAAGCATTCATCATATTACAAGCAACAAGATCTTGGCTGGGCATAATAAGCATGAGACTATAAATCTCATGATTAACTGTTTAAGCCAGATTAACTGGATTTTATTCATATCTTCTGATGATTATTTCACATAGAACATTTATTACATAGTAAGTAAGAGACTTTGGCTTTGCAGTGGTAGCATAAGACTCTAAATTTAATCCTTGGCTGTTCAAGTCAGGTCATGTAGCTTAAAAAGTTAACCAAGATATTTAGAGTCTCATGCTTATTCTACTTAGTCAAGATCTTGTTGCTGTTACAATTTTATCTTTCTCATGTCATCACTCCATGTTTTCTCCTCTTTATTGACACTCTTCACAGGATACTACTTGTGGTATGGTTACTTTCTATCCTTTACAGATTTAGGCCTCTATTCTAAATACTATCTTGTCATTAATATCTCATGATCCTGTCACCCATCTGTCCAATTGACCTATTTGTCATTTCTTCCTTGTCAACACAACACCAGTTTGCAATCCTGTTATTTCTTTGTGTTTCACTGCATTCCATGCTGCACATAGAATGACTTCTTTATTTCCTTACTTGTCTTGGTCCATGCTGGCAAATCCCTAGTATTTATACCATGTCTTCTGATCATGTAAAGGTAGCTTGATCTGCACAATCCTACACAGCTCTTCTCCATCTCAAGTGATAAGTTGTGAGCACAACATCTCTCATAGTATTTCTGACACTCTATTAGAAGGATTTCCTCATCCTTTGTTCTATTCTGATGATACAGTGACTCTCTGAATCCAGATTTGATTTGGTGTATCATCAAGCAGAACAGCTGTGTCACTTTCTGCATAACAGTTGCTTAATGTGAATTGTTTACTGAACAATGAAAACAATAACAGAATGATGGTCAACTCACTTGCCTTGAAGAGCTAATCATGGAATTTAGAGTCTTATGGTGCCACTGCTAAGCCAAAGTTGGTTACTGATAATATAACAAATGCTTCATGGAGAATAATCCTTGGCAGGTCCAGCTCATCTGGCTTGAATGGCTAACCATGAGATTTATAGTCCAATGCTTATTCCATCCAGCCAGGATTCTGTTGCTTGCAGCATGATGAACACTTACAGTACTGTGAATAATTATTAGAAGAGAAAATGATAATAAAATAAGAGCCAACTCACTTGGCTTGACCTGCCAGGCATGAAATTTAGAGTCTCATGCTACCACTGCAAAGCCAAAGTCTCTTACTTACTATGTAATAAATGTTCTATGTGAAATAATCATCAGAAGGTAGAGATTAAAATCTGGCTCATTTGGCCTGAACAGTTAACTATAAGATTTATAGTCTCATGCCTATTACATCCAGCTAGAATCTGTTAAGACCATGTCAGATGATCTCTAGAAACTCCAGAACTCCGGAGTTTTGGTCAGATGGGACTTGACTTCACCTTATGTGATGTACCCTTGCATGGATCCAGGTCCTGAATTTGCAGGGCAGAGATGTCAAAGGTAAAGGTCAGAGGGTCAGAGATGAGCCATCAAGGCTTGGATGAGAGGGAACAGGAAAGAGATCATCAGGCTAAGTTAATATTCAAGCTAAAGATTACAAAGTGATGTATGGAGTATTTATACTACAGGAATTCAGAGTTCAGGAAGGACTGGGTGCTGAAGCTGTGCTTCAGAGCTGTACTACTTAGCAAGCAAGGGGCCAGAGGAGTCTGAGAAGCAGAGCTA
The DNA here is from genome assembly GCA_038089175.1 of Binderoboletus segoi. NCBI lineage: Eukaryota > Fungi > Basidiomycota > Agaricomycetes > Boletales > Boletaceae > Binderoboletus > Binderoboletus segoi. Next base: position 6,977 of record JBBPKF010000114.1, on the reverse strand, counting down.
ATACTAATATAGATGGAATAGAGAGTACTGGAATGAAATGGAACATGATAGTACAACATAGAATGGAGAAGGCAGAGTCATAACATAAATGTATGGAGGTCAGAGACTATATACAGAGGGGAAATGGACTGTAGTTTTTGTGGAGGTGGATCAGAGGGAATCCAGAGGGTCAGAGCTGACACAGTAAATCCAGGATATGACAGGATCCTATTGTTTGTAATAGATGAATGCTTGATGTAAATCATTTACTGAAGGGTGAATACAAAAATAAAGTGAGAACAAGCTCACTTGGCTTGAACAGCCAATCATGGGATTTAGAGTCTCATGCTGTCACTACTAAGCCAAACTTTGTTGCTAGCAATATAATGAATACTTCATGTGGAGTAATCATGGAAACATATACATGTGAATTATAGTAAAATGACAACCAGCTCATTTGGCTTGAACAGTTAACCATAAGATTTCTGGTCTCATGATTATTCCACCCAGCCAGGGATCTGTTGCTTGAAACATGATGAATGCTTCATGTGAACTATTTATTGAAAGGTAAAAACAACAATAAAACAAGAACCAGCCCACTTGACCTGAATAGCTAACCATGAGATTTTGAATCTCATTTTGCCACTGTTAAGCCAAAGTCTGTCCCTTACAATGTATGAATGCTCTATGTGAAATACTCATTAGAAGGTATAGATTAAAGTCATCTCATCTGGCTTGAACAGTTAACCAGCAGATTTAGAGTCTTGTGTTTAGTTCATCCAGCCAAGGTCCTGTTGCTTGAAATATGACAAGTACATAATTTGAATCATTTACTGAAAGGTGAAAACAACAATAAAATAAGAGTGAGCTCACTTGGCTTGAACTGCCAATCATAAAATTTAGAGTTTCAAGCTGCCACTGTGGAGCCAAAGTCTGTTACTCACAATGTAATGAATATTCTATTTGAAAACATACAAATCAAAGCAAAATGAAAGACGGCTCATCTGGATCAAACAGCTGTCCATGAGATTTATAGTCTCATGCTTGGTCCATCTAGCCAAGGTCCTGTTGCTTGCAACATAATGAATACTTGATGTGAACCATTTACTGAAAGGTGAAAACAATAGCAAAATGAGAGTCAGCTCACCTGGCTTGAACAGCTGAAAGAGATTTAGAGTCTCATGCTGCCATTGTTGTGCCAAAGTCTGTTACTTACAATGTAATGAATACTCTATGTGAAATAAAATAATCATTAGAAGACACAAACCAAAGTAAAATTAAATGCAGTTCATCTGGCTTGAACAGCCAGCTATGAGATTTATAGTCTCATGCTTAGTCCATCCAGCCAAGGTCCTGTTGCTTGCAACATAATGAACACTTGATGTGAATTGTTTACTGAAACATGGAAACAATAACAAAGCAAGAGCCAGTTTGCTTGGCTTGAACAGTGACCATGAGATTTAAAGTCTCATGCTTTCACTGCTATGCCAAAGTCTGTTACTTACAATGAAATGAATACTCTATGTGAAATAACCATTAGAGGACACAAAACAAAGTAAAATGAAAGGCAGCTCACCTGGCTTGAACAGCTGACTATGAGATTTATAGTCTCATGCTTAGCCCATCTAGCCAAGGTCCTGTTGCTTGAAATATAATGAACACTTAATGTGAATCATTTACTGAAAGATGGAAACAATAACAAAGCAAGAGTCAGCTCACTTGGTTTGAATGGTTGACTGTGAGATTTAAAGTCTCATGCTGCAACTGCTATGCCAAAGTCTGTGTCAGGATCAAGCACAAATCTAGGCTAAACTCTGTAAACTAGATCATCCAAGCAAAGAGTGCTTGGAGACTGATGGCCCAGCAACTAGAATCCCAAGACTATCAAACAATACAAGAAGCTACTACTCATATATACAACTGGAGAATGCACATAGACCAAGATGAATATGGAAAGTGAAGCTAGGGTTAAGAGTAATGACTAAAGCTATATCAATGCTATGCCATCAGGAATGTAAATATGTCAGTGGCAGTGAGAGAATGGAATCAAGGACATGATGCAATTAATAATATGATGATTGAGAATGAAGAGAAGACTAATGGAAATGAAGACAGTAGCAAGAATGCAAGCTAGGCTCCAGCCAAGGTGGTGAAATTGTGAAAGGGTGAATAAATGAAGGGAATAGAAAATTTCTGACAGTCTGTTACTTGCAATGTAATGAATACTCTATGTGAAATACTCATTAGAAAACACAGACCAAAGTAAAATGAAAGGCAGCTCATCTGGCTTGAATAACTGTCCATGAGATTTATAGTCTCATGCTTAGTCCACCCAGCCAAGGTCCTGTTGCTTGCAACATGATGGATACTCAATGTAAATCATTTACTGGAAGGTGAAAACAATAACAAAATGAGAGTCAGCCCACTTGCCTTGAACAGCTGACCAAGAAAATTAGAATCTCATGCTCCCACTGCTATGCCAAAGTCTGTTGCTTACAATGTAATGAATATTTTACATGAAATGATCATTAGAAGACATCCTGCTGCACACTATCTAGTTCAGATCTGGTATGTCTGAGTTTCAATACAGTAGAACTTGTCCTCATATCACAGCATTCATCAGGAAATCAGTAAAAAGATAATAATTCTAGATACTCATTATATTCCATTATAATGGCATTAAAACATGAAGTTAGCAGTTTAACCACTTAATAATGGGTTAGATATGCACATATATACTCCCACCATATGGCCAATTTTATGTTTTAATTTCTTAAAATGAATATCCAGGGATATCATTCAAAGTTCACCAAATTCCTGATGTTCTACCTGGTGAGCCACAGTACTTTTTCTGTGCACTAAGCCCTGTTTCCAGGCCTGCCCCTAGTGGGCAGTCATCTGCTCAACACTACAAGTGCTGCAGCACTTGGTGAGTGGATGAAAATATCTAAATTTCATCTGTGTCATCCATGTTCTGATCTCTACCTTGCCCCTCTGGACTCTTCTACCCGTGTCCACCCACCACTTACTATCCCCACCTGGAGTATACTCAGAGTTCACACCTCTGCTTGGAATGGAACCTGGATATGATTGATTTGTTATTCTCAATCACAATTCAATATTTACCATGTATGTTCCTCTGCTGTTGTCTGTCACTTCTCCATTCAATCTGTTTCTTGACTACCTTCATATAATTGTCATCACCTCCCTGCATTCCCCAGTACTGTTTTACATGTCTTCATCCTTGCTCCACATCATTGTGCCTCACTCCAAACATATTTAAAGACTCTTATACCTCCTGTGTTCTTCCCAATACAAATATTAATCCCACTCCTCTACCTCTTGTCCAACTTACTCTGCCTGCCTCTATCTCTATCTCCTTCCCTTTTCCAATATCCCTCCTACCTCAAACATTTGATCCTACTCTGTACCCCTAAAATCCAAGGACCTGGGACTATACAAGAGTGTGATACATAAGTCTTGCACCAATGTTCTCATCCCTCTAAGCTCCATTACCTCTGTGTCCTCTGATAGGACCTCTGCTATATCTCTGCTACTTACCCATTCCACCCCTCAGACCTCCAGGCCTCCATTCAGACTTGAGTCCAGAGGACCTGGACTTGACAATCTGGCACTGTAGAACATGGGTATCAATGAGACAGTCATGGCATTATTCAACTATTTACATACATACATACATGAGGGAACTGATGGGAAAGGAGGGACAACAGTGGGCTGCATGGGTGGGCAAAGGCATGCAGCACTTTCTGGCTCCAGCTAATGGAGAAACCTATGTATGCATGGGGTGAGCTGTGAGAGTGGGGGGGGGCCACCTCAGTATGGTATGACAACAGGAGCACAAGAAATCAGGACTGGGAGAGGGGGTCAGATGCAAAAAAGAACATGGCAGGCCATGAGAGTGACAAGTGATAAAGGTGCTGTGGAAGAAAGAATTACTTATGCTCAAATGGAGTCCAACCTACACTGAGATGCATTCAGGGTCCTCACACAGTCACCTCAAATTCTCAGATCAATTTTCCACACCATTTTGAAAATCACCATAACCTGCCATCAACCCCTTGCAACATTTCGCACAAGTTCAATGCAAGGCAGCCCTCGAGCAATGAACCTGGCTGGTGCAGACTGGGCCATTCTAAATCAGTACATCTCGACACCCCAAAGGCAGGTGTTTGAGCAACCATTGATGGAGGTGGAAAGGATGGGTGAATTCCACACACCTCTGAAGCATGAGCCCTGAATTGTGATGCATTGATGATCTAGCTACATCCATCGTGGAAACGCACGGTCCGCGCCCATTAAACCAAAGAGATAGTAGATGTACAGACAAGGTAAAACAATGTGACCTGAAATAGAGCAAAACCCTCTGGAGATATCAAGCGTCATTGAGCCAGCAAATCACGGAAATGCTCTTGCACGTGTCTCTCGAGATCCTAGGTGCCATCAGTGAGTGATCCGTCCAACAAACGCGTACGTGTCGAGCGAGACGCACCTCTTTGGTATCGAAAACTTGATGGCATTGATCCCTCCATTGCGAGCGCCACATGCACGGGAACAACGCCGGCTCATCAGACCCAACACCCGACGACTGAGGCGTCGGATCGGGCAGGACCTCGATGCCATTCGGATCCATACCCATACCCTCGGGATTTTCAACGATCGGCGATGCCGGTACGGATCGTGACGTTTCCTGGGTAGCACCCTCAGCCATCTTGGCCAACTGGGCCAACTTTGTCTTGAGAGACGCTCTCTCCTTCCTGAGCACGAAGATCTGGTAGTATAGTTTGTTTTGCCGGACGACGCTACGTCGCTGGGCTTGACCGAGCCTCCGTACATCGGCTTCGAGGGTTACCTTCTCCGCACTGAGGCGGCCGCAGCGATCTATGAATTCGGGCGCCTCTGCAGCTCGCAGGCGAAGGTCATCATTGGTCCGTTTGTCCTTTTCTTGCAGGAGCTCCGTCAGTCCTTTCCAACGGTCTATGTCAGCCTGCAGGGCCTCGATGCGACCCTGAAAGTTCAAGAGAGTGAGTACACGTGGATACGGCTAGGTAAATCGAGCGAAACGATACCTGGAACAATGCCTTGACCGCTGTGACGCCCTCTTGCGCCTGTCCCTCAGCGATCTTCGTCCTATTCTCAAGATCTATGTTCTCTGCCCGAACGGAACTGACGAACCCGGACGCCTGCATGTATTGTTCATGGAAGAAGTCCCTGTCCTTTTCAGCCGAAAGTTTGGCTGACGTCAACGATGCGACCGAGGCAGTGAGCTCGTCGACAGAGCGTGACAAGGTTTCTTGCTTTTCCTGCAGTTCCGTGCGTTCGGTCTCCCATCTGGCCTTTTCCTCATCCCATTCGGTCCCTTCGACCTGTCCCTTCGACCTGTCCTGGTCATCTCCGTCGGTTACTTTGCCCCGTGCATCCACTTCTTCCGACCGTTGAGTGAGATCGCTCAGCATCGCTTCACGTTCCTTGGTCCAAGTGACGCGTTCGGCCTCCAATTCCGACACCTTGGCAGCTGCTTCCCCAGCCCGTACCGCTACCTCCGATAACTCAGCCACACGCGCCGAGAGACTCGCACTCTCCTCCGACATCTCCTTGCGCTGTACCTGCCACTCCGCAAAGTCCTTCTCCCACTTGGATCGCTCTTCTGCCCATTGCGCGCGCTCTGCTTCCCAAGCAGCGCGGACGGGTCCCGTCGGTTCCGAAGATTGTCGAGTCTCAGCCGGCTCTACCTTCAAACCTCGTATCGTTGTGCGCGCATCATCCAGCTCGCTTTCGAGGCGCTGGATCTCTTCCGACTTGACATTAAGCAGAGAAAGTGCTTCGCTGAGTCTCCGCCTCGGCAAGTCAGTCTAGGCCAATAAGGCGGTGTAAGTTTGGATCCAAACGGGAAGGCAACCAACACACCAAATTTTCGGGGACGAGGCGAAGCGGAGAACTGGTTGGTCGATCGCCTGGGGAAGGGTCAGGATCAGTTTCATCGTGTTGCTGCTCCTGGCTGGCCTGGACGATGACACTGGCCAGTTGGAGGTCTGCAGAAGGTTGTTCGACGTGGTCACCATCCTCGGCATGTACCCTAGATGGCGAGTTCTGTATGACACATCAGTCACACCAAACGATGTGTTCACGGAGACGTAGGTTACCTTGGGCGATCTTGGAGGCGGCATGTGGACATCCCCAACATCCATGGCATCAGACTCTACCACAGGAAGTGGGGGGTAAGCACCCATCGCCTCTTGCGTATTCTCCTCTTCTTCCTCACGGAGCTCGATTCGCAAACGGTCCCTGTCTTCCGAGTCCAGCGGCTTCCTCTCGCTCTGCTCCTGCGTATCCATGGTTGTACTATTCGCGCCCCCGCTCAAATCTATCACTTCATCCCATTGCATTTCCAGAACAGCCTCTGCCTCCCCAGTGAATGGCATTGGAGATCCTTTCGATGGCGGAGAAGCCGTCTTCCCGTTGACGATGTCAGTGACCTTCAGTCGTTTCCCTTTCCCCTTCCCCTGCCGCTCTGCCTCCCGCGCAAGATGATTTTGATCGAAAAGTTCTTGCCCCCTCTTTTTGAGTTCCGAATCGGTGATCCTCGTATGTACTGCTGGCCTTTTCCGAAGTTCGCTAGCACCCTCTTCTTCGGACAGACTACTCTCAACCTCGTCGTTCTCCAGCGCTCTCCGCTTCCCATTATTTACGCGGTTCGGCGATGTGAAGCTCTCGATCGAGCTCGGAGGCACTTCAGCATCGGCAGTAGCCCGCGGGGGTGCACTGATCTTTGAACGAAATATGCCAGGGGTAATCTGCGGCACAGGTTTGAGCGTGGACTGTTTCGATGGTCGGTCTGTGGAAAGCGGGGGTCTCAGGGATGGTGCGACCAGCTCCTGGGGTGAGACAGACGATGGTGCAGAAGCAGCGATGACGGCGATGGTAGGGAGGATTCGGGGGGATTGGCCGCTTGCCGGCGGTGGAGGCCGGGAAGGAGGTCT
>JBBPKF010000113.1:0-18090 GCA_038089175.1 Binderoboletus segoi | reverse complement strand
ATAGTCTGAGTGTAGTAACTACATATGAATGAAAATCAGACTGAAGTTGTAATGGAGATGGTATTGGAGTGACTCCAGAGGATTGGACTGGACTTGGTGGATCTGGAATATGACACTGTAATAGAGCCTATTTATGAGAAAAATAATACATTAGCTTGCTATCCCTCTTCATCTGCATCTCAAGAGCCCATGTCCTTTGCCTAAACATGTCCAACATGAAGTCCAACTTGCAAGCAAATGGATCATTCAGCTCCTTGACAAAGCCATGCAATACCAGCACTGCCTGAAGTGCTTTCTTTCATGTTGGAGTAGACCTCAAATTGTAGAGCACAGTGATAGTACTGTCCTGGCTGTTTGAAGCATGACCACTGATGCCATTGTTCTGTTTCTGAGCTGCCTTTGCATCCATGACTGTGTGATAAATGTCTTCATCACTCACCTCAAAAATGTCATGAGACTCAAATACTGAGTTAATGTTCAGGCTGTGTCAGACAATCTCCAGAAACTCCAGAACTCTGGAGTTTTGGTCAGATGGAACTTGGCTTCACCTTATGTGATACACCCCTGCATGGGTCTGGGTCCCAAATTTGCAGAGCAGAGGTGTCAGAGATAGGTCAGAGTTGAGTCATTAAGGCTCAGACAAGAGAGGACAGAGAAGAGATTGTCAGGCTACATCAATATTCAAGCTAAGGATTATAGAGTAATGTACAGAGTATTTATACTACATAGGGAACAGATGACTAAGGATTTTGAAGGTCAGATAGAAAATGTACCAGAGGTACTGCAGAGCTGTGTTCCACAGTTGACACTGCACAGAGGAATCTGAGTAGCAGAACTAAAATTAAAATGGACAGAATGAAACAGAGAGTCATAGAATGGAGGTGGCAGGGTTATATCATAATTGTCTGGAGGTCAAAGAGTATTTACAGAAGGAAATTGGACTGAAGTTGGTTTGGAGAAGGATCAGATGAGATCTGTTAAGGCCATGTCAGATGATCTCCAGAAACTCCAGAACTCTGAAGTTTTGGTCAGATGGGACTTGGCTTCATCTTATGTGGTGTGCCCTTACATTGGGTCCAGGTCCCATACTTATGAAGCAGAGGTGTCAGAAGGGGATTGAAGTTGAGCCATCAAGGCTCAGATGAGAGGGAATAGAGATGAGATCATTAGGCTAGGTTGACATTTGAGCTAAGTATGTACAGAGTGATTACAGTGTATTTATACTATGGAGGATATGGATGACTAAGGAGTTTCAGAAGTCAGGTAGGATATATACTGGAGGCACTGTGGAGCCGTGTTTCACAGTTGACACTGCATGGAGGAGTCTGAGAAGTGAAACTAGTACAAATACAGAGAGAATGGAATGGAGAACACTGGAATGAAATGGAACATCATTGAAATGGAGACAAGTTATCTTGGAAGTGTCTGGAGGTCAGAATACTATATACAGAGGAAAATGATCCGGAGTTGGATCAGAGTTGGATCAGAGGAGATCTGGAGGGTTAGAGTTGAAGTGGTGAATCTGGGATATGACAATCTGGAGGGTCAGAGTTGACATGGTGAATCCGAAATATGACAGTTAAGAAGCTCTTCAATATTCATATGATTTGAGCATTGAAGAATGCTGGCTGCCTCTAAATCATTGAGGGCATTGATGACAAGGTTTTCAGCTTTGATGGCTACCTGGGTGTTGTAAACAAGGGATGAGATGGGAATAGATGGTTGAATTGGTGAAGATAATGACAATGAGTTGACATCAGGTAAAATGCCAGCCTTATGCAAGCAGTTTCAGATTGTTGTCATGTTCATGTCATTTCATGCATCAATGGCAAGCTGCATTGCCTCAAGTTGATCAATCTCATAGATATCAGATGGTGTGATACCTGCCTCATAACAGTTGATAGCCTGTTGAATGAACTTTGCATGATAACCAGCCTTGAGGCAGCAGATAATGCCCTGGTCATTGGGCTGGACATGCACAGTGAGGTTAGGCTCAAAGTCAACAATGCAAATGTTGGTAAGATTTTCAGGAACAATGTGTCCTGAGAAGTTGTTCTGTAAAAGAAGAACCTTTCTTCCTTCCTCCCTAAACTGTCAGTCCAAGTCCAATAACCACTCTTGATAGATTGCAGATGTCATTCAAGCCTTTGCATTGTTGCAGTAATAAAATCTCAGCTGCAGCCTGTCTTGCCCTTGAATGCATGAGGCTTCTGAGCTTTTCCAACCATGAGCAAGGTGAATTTTTTTGAGCCATTCACATTAGTTACAAACAAGTATGTAAGATGAGTCTTTTTGGCCTTCACACCTGAGCGTTGCTTGTCAGTGAGTCCATGCTCAGTTGGCATACTGTGTGATTTATCAGAAATATTTAATGTCAAGCAAAGAGAAAATTTATGCATAGAATACTGGGCTCTCATCAGCATTGAGCACATCATGTAATGCATAACCTTCTTTGATTATGTCATCTTTGATTATGCCCTGGATGCAACACCATTCTGCTTCCACTGTTTCCATGGCTGCTGAAGAAGCTTCACCATGCCACTTAAACTCCTTCAATCCAGTCTGTGCCTCGTAGCAGCTCAACCAGCCTTCACTTAGGTTGAGGCACTCATCATCAGGTACTCCAATAAGGTTCACAGACACTCTCCATTTCTGGCAAAGGACATCACCAGTAAGGAGCATGTTTTCCACCATTGCCTTTGAGACCCATAGATCAAGCATCTGTTACCTCTGAATGTTGAGTCTGATGGACTCATTTACTGGCATGCTTCAGAGCAGCACCATGCTCATATGATTTCTGCCAATCAGCCTCATCCTTGAGCCATATTGACACTCTTGGCTGCAAGAATCAGATGTGAAGATAGACTGTGTGAAAATGATTTGCTGTCTTCATCTGTTTCCCACCATTTGCATGATGCCAGTCAAGCATCTTGATCTTTTATACAAGCATCACATTCTGCTTCTCTAAGTTTGCAAGGACTCTCAACTGAGCTGCAGGCTGTGCTACTTTCTTTAGCACATTCATGGGCTTTTCTGGACTGTCATATTCTGGATTTACTGCATCAAACTCCAATCCTCCAGATCACCTCTGATTCAATTCCTTACAAACTCCAGTCCAATTTCCCCCTGTAGATACTCTCTGACCTCTGGACACTTATGATATGACTCCACCACCTCCATATTATGACATTTCACTCCATTCCATACCATACTAGTACATTCTGACCCATTTAGTATTAGTCCCACCTCTCAGACTCCTCTCACCTCTTGCTTGCTAAGGAGCACAACTTCAAAGCACAACTCCAGTATTCCTTCTATGTGACATCCAGACTTAGTCATCTGCTTCTTCATAGTATAAATACTCTGTACATCACTCTGTAATCTTTAGCTCAAATATCAACTAAGCCTGATGGTCTCTCCTCTGTCCCTCTCATCTGAGCCTTGATGGCTCAACTCCAACTATATCTCCAACTTCTCTGCTCTATAAATTTGGGACCCAGACCCATGCAAGGGTGCACCACATAAGGTGAAGCCAAGTTTTGGAGTTTCCAGAGATTGTCTGATGTGGTTTTAACAGTATATTTGAGCTCCTTCTTGCAATTGGGTCCTAACAGTAGATCCACCCTCCTCCTTGCAATGGAGTTCATAACAACTGATCATGACATTCACTCTGACAACCACACTCCCTTCACCCCCAATCAGCCCCCCAGATGTTCCTGAATCCACTCAGCACTCTGACAAACCTTCTGTGGAATCCACCAACTCTGCTGGTTTCCCACCTCTCTGAGATATCTGAAGTCAACTCTGCCAGTTCCTCTGGCATCTTCAAAGCATCCACTCATCCTAAGCTGAACTTGTCATCCAAGCTTGAGAGTGACAGTAAAGCTCATCACCTCAAGAACTCCCTTTGTGCACATTCTGCAGTCAAGCTAGCCACATGGAAATTTATCATTCCAAGTCCATGTCCTGGGCACCCAAGGCCCTGCAAGCAAGACTGCAACTCTGAAAACCAAACTGGAGGCCTTTGTCCTGGAGGTGAACAAATATTCAGACCCCTCCAACACCCAGGGTTGTGTTGCCCTTTTTGTACTCACTTCCAACTCAATACATCCAATTATTCTGAATCCAAACCCATCATGACCCCTGATTATGACCTTTATCCCCTAGTCACACCCTCTGCCCCCCAGATCTGTCCTTTGTGCTTGATCACATTGGACCTCCTCACTCTGCTCCTTTGCTCCTACCGCATTCCTCACTCTGACCCACTCCTTTGTACTAGGTCACATCAGACTCCCTTCTTCATCCCTCCACTCCTGTCTTGTTCTTTTCAGATTCTCTGATCCTGTATACCCAAACCTCAAATCCCATGTCCCTCCTACTCCTGATTTCTCCCTCTCCACAACCAGTGTCATCACTCTGACAACATTTATGTCAACTCCATTGGATGGTCCCTGTCCCCTTGTTCTAGGAAATCACTGACTTGCCAACTACTGATCCATTGATCAACAGGGAATTAGCAGTACCATATTTTGCTCACCTGGAAATACCATGCCCACACCTCTGAGCTCACCTCTGCAGCCCCTGGCCCCTTCACCTTTGACTGACTCTGCTCCCCTCTGATGCACTGTGTTTCCCCACTCTGCCCTCTGGAGCTCAATCTCCAACCCTGCCTCTATTTCCCTGATGCTTGATTCCCTAGTCCAGCACCCTTGCCAGTCAATGGAATGCCCCTTCCAAAGAGAGGGATAGGGCTTTGCCCATGTCAATCCATATCCCCAGCCCCCATTTTCTTTTTCCCCCCATCCCTTCATTTTCTGACCTCCAGCTAGTTCTGGACTTTCCTCCACTGGTCCTGTTCATGGTTGGCAATCACATTCAGAGCATTTCTACAGACAAAGGGTGACCAGTCAAACTACTTGGTCCCTTCCTTTGCTCATTCCACTGCTCTGCCTTCTGCTTCAGCCTCTGTTTCCATGGCAATTGTAGCCCCAGACTCCACCTTGTCTTTCACCTCCTCACCTGCTGTGACCTCTGCCCACATCACATCCATCACCATGCCCCACAGCCAGTAGACTGCAAGCTTCCCCAATACCTCCTTCACTAACCCAACCAGCTCCTCCACTACCTCTGACTCCTCTCCATCTGACACCTTCTTGTCATCTCCACTCTCTTAACCCTCTGACTCTGATACCTTTCCCAACCTCTCTCCCCACCTGTATACTTTCTCTGCCTTCAACTCCACCAGGTGGTGAAGCAGCACATTCTGGGTGTCCAGACACACTACCTGTCTCCTCACCATCTCCTGGAGCTCCTGAATTGCCCTGATGATCTCCTGAGTGCACTCCCTCAGCTCACTCCCCCTGTTCTCTGATTCCTCTGAATTAACCCTTTTCCAGGCCACCTTCAATCTCTCCCAGCACATCTTTTTCTTTGGCTGCTCTTCCTCCTCTGCTTTCTCTTCAGCTTCACCTCTCTGGGCCTCTTGCACTTGGCCTTCATGTCATGGCAAGCCACACATGAAGTCAACTTACTGGAAGCAAGAACACACTTGAACCCATGCTCCTTGCATCCCCAGCACTCTGAAAGCATCTCCACTCTTTCCTTTTCCTTGCTCAATCCTTGCTGTGCTCAGATCCTCTCTGCCTCCTCCACTGCCCTTTCTTTTGCAGCTTCCTCAGCCTGCTTTCTCATGGCCTCCTCAGCCCACTTCTTCACAGTTTCCTTCCCTGCCCTCCATGCCTTCTCCTTCACTTTCCTCCATGCCTCTGCCTTCCTCTTTGCTTTCACCCACCTTCTCCACTCCATGGCCTTTGCATTCCAAAGGCCATCTTCATTGCACCATGCTCCACCAAACAGTTGTTGGACCACATGCTAATGTCAGCATACTGAGACATAATGGTGGGTGATGAAGACCACTCCAGATGAACACTTGGTTCTTATAGGACCACATCCATTTGAACTCCAATTCTGACTCCAGCAAATCAACAACATCACATGAACCTCTGAAGGCCTTTAAGGGTTCAGGCCTAAGAGGGAGATACTGTCATATCCCAGATTCACCATGTCAAACTCCAATCCTCTGGATCCCCTCTGATTCAACTTCTTATGAACTCTGGTCCAATTCCCTCCTGTAGATACTCTCCAACCTCCAGACACTTACAATATGACTCCACCACCTCCATATTATGACATTCCATTCCATACTGTACTAGTACATTCCAACCCATTTAGTATTAGTCCTACCTTTCAGACTCCTCCAACCAATTGCTTGCTAAGGAGCACAGCTCACAGCTCTAGTATTCCTCCTATTCAACATCCAGACTTAGTCATTTACTCCTCCATAGTATAAATACTCCATACATCACTCTGTAATCTTTAACTTGAATATCAACTAAGCCTGACAGTTTCTCCTCTGTCCCTCTCATCCAAGCCTTGATGGCTCAACCTCCAACTTCTCTGCTCCATAAATTCAGGACCCAGACCCATGCAAGAGTGCACCACATAAAGTGAAGCCAAGTCCTGTTCAACCAAAACTCCAGAGTTCTTGTTAACACCATGTTGGACAATCTCCAGAAACTCCAGAACTTCAGAGTTTTGGTCAGACAGGACTTGGCTTCACCTTATGTGGTGTGCCCTTGCATAAATCCAGGTCCTGAATTTACAGAGTGAAGGTGTCAGAGGTAAAGGTCAAAGTTGAGCCATCAATGCTCAGATGAGAGGGGATGGAGGAAAGACCATCAGGTCAAGTTGGAGGATCATCAGGCTAAATCAATATTCAAGCTGGAGAACTACAGAGTAATTACAGAGGTTTATATACTATGGAGAGTCTGGAGTTCAGGAAGGACTGAGTGCCAGAGCTGTGCTTTGGAGCTGTGCTCCTTAGCAAGCAAGAGGTCCATCACTGAATGTGAAAAGTTTTGATAATGGTATATAAAGTAATTATAAACACTACATTTGCAACAATGTCAATAATTATTATTAGCAAGATGCTAATCATGTGTATATTCATATATAGGACAAATGTCATTAATAATAACAAGAAATATTGCCTTTGAGTATCTTGAAAGTCAGTTTCTGATATGAATTGAAATGTTAAGCAGTATTGCACTATTATACATTAATTTTTAATGCAATGATAATAATATACACTCTGATAGGACTATATATGTCTATATAATATTTGTGGCATATATATATCAGAGCTATGACAATACTTAAGTAATTAATGCAGAATTCAATCATCATCAGGAAAGATATAACATTGTATTTGCTAGCTTCAATATTACTATATACATGTACATAGTAGACTATCTGCCACTACACTACCATGCTAGGCTACTGATCACTACAACTATTAAAAAAGCGAAATAAAACATAAAAAACACCTACATGCTATATTACACAAGTATAGACTTACCTGAGAGTAAACCCTAGAAATTTTAGACTCTTGACTCAAGATAAAATCCAGAGTCAAGAGTGAAGAAAAGAAAAGAAAGAAAGAGTACAGTCTTATATACTATGTACTATATAGTACTTACAAATGTTTTCTCACAGTTTCGACTAATAACCAGTCTTACATGATGTCACAATGACAAGAGTGTTACCATTGAATATATTGACAAACATTTTTGATGATACTCTTGTAGATATGGCATGCCAAGTACAAACAAAACAAAATATTAATATAGATTACTTTACTTGATCATATTTTTCCAAAGTAGTCTACAATCATGAAATTGAAGGAAATCCTTATCATACATGATACTCTAGTAAAAGCCTTATTTAACCAGGAATTGTCATTGATTGAAATGGAACTCTTTGTATTTTCATCCCAAAATGGAATTGATTTGAAATAGCTATCATGTCATAGCATGCTAAGCACAAATCAGTGATGTCAGAGGAATCTATGAACTGGAACTAATACTGAATGGGACAGAATATACTAGAATGAAATGGAGGGTCATAGAATGGAGGTGGCAGGGTTATATCATAAATGTCTGGAGGTTGGAGAGTATCTACAGAAGGAAATCAGACCAGAGTTGGTTCAGAGGAGGATTGGAGGAGATCTGGAGGGTTGAAGTTGGCATGGTGAATCCAGGATATGACAGTTCTGGAGTTTCCAGAAACCATCTAACACAGTTTTAACATGGAGCTATCAATGCAAAAAAAAAGAATAAATGTCAGTTTAAAAATGCACAACAACTTTACAAGTTATATGAAAATTTAAAATTCCTATGTTTGCACTATTTCAAAATGGTTGCCCTGCCACCCTCTGCCAGCTTCCTCAGCTTTTCAACAATCATTTTCTCATTTGAGGCCAGCTTTCCAAAAGCTTCTGCACAGTCAGTTGCATTTTCTAATGCTTCAACTATACATTCTTTGTCAACAAGATTTCCATCATGGTCAAGCCAGTCCTGGTCAGACTCTGATATGAGTTGACCAGCTTTCAAGGTGGCCTCAAGCTTTGCCTTTCAGTCTCAAATCTCATTGTAAAGTTTTGTTAAGCCTTTTTTTAGAGTGAGAACAAGCATCACAGTCACAGTGATAAAAGTTGGTAATTAAATCATGTGATTCTCAAGCCATTGAAAGTAAATATTATATAATGAAATTTTCTAATTAATTATTCTTGGCATTCTCTGAGTGCAGTTATCAGTTATGACCATGAAAATATGCTATCAGTTATCCAATATAGGGGAGGTATCAGTTATGGTTACAAGATCACTGCAAACCAACTCAGGAAATTCAAAATACTATATGTTATGAGGGAGTACTGGTTATGATAACATTCATTATGTGAAAGTCAACTGTAGTACCTTTTAAGATCAAGTAACTGTGTTAAAGTTAATACCCTATAACACCTTGTGTAGACACTCTGCCAGTATATTAGAACTGGCAACGGACTATGGTTATCACTTAATTTTGATTAGACTTCTAATGAAAATTTCTGACACTGATTAATCTTCTAGGTATATAGAAGATTTTAAGTGATATAAAATTAAAACAATATCAGATACAATAGTTTATAATTTTATCTAATATAAAATTATAGCTACACTTATTATAAATTTTATACTTTCATCCATGCATCTTTTTTTGGCAAATAAAAATATAAAATAAAATAAAAACTCTTATTCTCTTATTAATATGAAATCCAATACTTCTGCATACTATGTTCAATATTTTTACATAATGCAAACCCTACTACTCAGCTATATTCAGTCATATCCATCCTTTGACTTCTATTCAGCCTCTTTGACCTATCTCTAGCCTCCTCTGTCATCCTCTGCCCTCTTATTCTCTATCATCCTCATGATCACTCAGGCTTCCTCCAGGGCTTGCTTCTCTAACTCATACCAGCCTCATACTCAGAGGTTTATTCCCATATGTTCATCCACCATTGCATCTCTTCTACAGTATGTGTCATATTCTGGAACTCATCACACCAACTTCAACCCTTCAGATATCCTCCAATTTAACTCTGTACAAACTCCAGTCTGATTTCTGTTCTGTATTCAGTTTTCTAGTTTCAGACCATTATAATATGACTTACAGCCTTCTCTATTCCTTACCTTCTGTCATATCCTGGATCCACAAGTCCAACTCCAATCCTCTGATGTTACTCTAATATCATCTCTGTCTCAACTCTGATCTGATTTCTGTTTATATGTAGTTACTACACTTGAACTAGTATGATACTCTCACTGCCTCCATTTCTGTTCCTTTCTGCAGCTCTCCATTCCATTTCAGTACCTTCACTGTTTAGATATCTTCATGCCCTTGCTTGCTAAGGAGCACAGCTCCAATGCACAGCTCTGGTACAACTCCTGTCCAATCTCTGAACTTCTTACTAATTCACTTTCTTCATAGTATATAAACCCTGTACTTTACCTCATAGACCTCAGTTCAAATATCAACAGAACTTGACCATCTTTTCTCTGATTTAAGCCCTGACAGCTCTTCTCTGATATCTGAACCTCCAACTTAGCCCTGCTCCATAAATTCAGGACCAGGACTTTTGCAAGGTGTCATATCCTGGGTCCACAAGTTCAACTCCAGCCCTCTGATGTCACTCCAATACCAACTTCATCCATCTCTGGTCTGATTTCCTTTTGTACCTATGCTATGCTTACATTCCATATTATTATGTTCCATTCCATTCCATCCATATTAGTATTAGCTCCACTACTTAGACTCCTCTGTACAGTGTCAACTGTGGAGCACAGCTCCACAGCACCTCCAGTACATCTCCTACCCAACCTCCAAACTCCTTAGTAATCCATCTCCTCCATAGTATATAAATCCCATACTTCAGCCTGTAAATACTTCAGTTCAAACATCAATGAAACTTGACTACCTCTCCTCCAACTTGAACCTTGACAGTTCTTCTCTGACCTCTGACCCTCTGGCTTATTCTGCTCTGTAAATCTGGGACCAGGACTCATGCAAGGGTGCATCACATACAGTGAAGCCAAGTCCCATCTGACCAAACTTCAGAGTTCTGGAGTTTCCTGGAGTTAGTCTGACCTTAGTTTAACAGTATATTCAAACTCCCACTTGCAACAAAGTCCACATACTCTGGTGGCCACTAGAGTCACTTGAGCCTGCACTCAGGCCATCACCAATGCCCCTTCATCTCCCTGCTACAACCCTCTGAATGCCTTTGACAACAGTTGCCAAGGCCCAGATCTCATTGAACAATTCCATAGCTTCTCTGCTAGATGAAACCCTGGTTCCACATCCCAGGGACCACCTCCTCCCCCACAAACCCCCACTCCCAGAGCTTACATTGAGGAGCTTCTGGATGATCCTAGCACTCCACACACTCTGCCCCCATTCCACACTCTGAGCAACCACAGTGACTCCAGAGATCTGGATGAGCCTGGAGGAGATCTCTCCAACAGTGATTCCAATTTCCAAGGAAATGAGTTAGACCCTGAATCCTCCAGAGATGAGCAAATCCCATGTGATACTCTTGCCAATCTGGCTAATGCCATCTGTGGCCTCACTTGCTCCTCCCACTGCAAACCCTCCAAGACCTCACAGCAGATCAAAGTCTGAGAACTGGACCAGTTTGATGGGATGGAACCCTGCAAACTCCAGATCTTCTTGGTCCAATGCAAACTAAACTTCCAAGATCACCCCAAAGCCTTTGCCTCTGACCATGCCAAGGTCATGTTTGCCCAGTCCTATCTTAAGGGCATGGTATTAGAATGGTTCAAACCAGACCTTCTGCAGATGGAGGATCCCATGCTCCATCCACTCTGGATGGACAACTTCAAGGAGTTTATCCTTGGGCTTCAAACCAATTTCAGACCACACAACCCTGTCAGAGATGTGGAGCACCAGCTCAACCACTTGGCCATGAAAGAAGGCCAAAAGATCAACAAATACATTGTGGAATTTAACCAGATCACTTTGCAAGTCCAGGGCTATGAAGATGGTGCCCTCCAGCACTATTTCTACAATGGCCTCCCAGACCATATTAAAGATAAAATCTCACACATTGGAAAACCTTTCACACTTGTAGATCTCTGTCAACTCACTCACGCAATTGACATGCACTACTGGGAGCACAAGTCAGAACTGAGTCACCAGGCAAAGCCTTCCTCCAATTCTCTGAAGTCTAACAAGCCTTCTGCCACCTTCACTGGCTCCTCCAGCTCCTTTAAGGAGTCCAAGGGTAAATCTGCCAGCACCTCCAGCACCTCCAGAGCATCTGCTCCTCCTAAGCCAGACTTGTTGTCCAAGCTTGGGAAGGACAGTAAGCTCACAGCAGCAGAGCACAAGTGCTGCTTCAACAACAACCTGTACATGTTCTGTGGTCAAGCTGGCCACATGGCCAAGGAATGCTCAAAGTCCACTTTTCAAGCAGTCAAGGCTCACGTGATCAAGACCATGACTCCAGAAGCTAAACTGGAGGTCTCCTTAGAGGTGAAAAAATAGTCAGCAGCCTCCATGACTCCACATGGACTGGAGGTTGCATTGACTCTTTCCATGCTCCAAAGGAGATCCAACTCAATGTGTCCACTCTTTCTGACCTCAGATTACTTATGCCCTCCATCTCCCTGACATTATATGACATCCCATCTTTTCCCACATTGTTAGACTCTGAATCCTCTGATTGTTTCATAGCTACTGAATTTGTCAATAAACATGAACTTTCCCCTTACTTCATTTCTCTGCTTCAACTCTGTCTCTTTGATGGAACCCTGAACTCCACAATCACTCAAGCCATTGACCTCTCTGTCCATTTTGAAACTGGTGACATCACTCTAATGACATTCTACATCACTCTGCTGGATGGCTCTTGTTCCCTTGTACTAGGACACAACTGGCTTGCCCACTACAATCCATTGATTGATTGAGTCTCAAACAGTATCTGTTCCACTCACCTGGACAAGCCATGCCTACAATCCCAAGCTCATCTCTGCAGCCTCTGTCCCCTTCTCCTACAGCTGACCCTGTCCCCTCTAATCCACCATGTTTCTTCAACTGCAAGGCTCTATCAATCACACTCATCAGCACTCCAGCCTTTGCACTTGCCTGTTGCCTTGAGGGCTCCATGCAGTTCAGTCTGCAACTCTGCCCTCAGGAGAGCAATCTCTGCTCTGCTTTCACTGCTTCTGAATTAGTTGATCTCTCTGGAGTTCCTCTGAAGTATCACAACTTTGTGCATGTGTTTAGTAAAAGCAAGGCTTCTATCCTTGCCCCACACCACCCATTCAATCTAAAGATCAATCTGGAAGAAGGTGCATTCCCTCCAATAGATACCACCTACTCTCTTTCCCCTTCCAAACTTGAGTCCCTTCAAGCATTCCTTAACAAACACCTCTTCATGGGCTTTATCTGCCCATCATCCTTCACTCACACTGCTTCAGTCCTCTTTGTTCACAAGAAGGACAGTTCACTTCACCTTTGCATTGACTTCTGAGGCCTTAACAAGATCACAAAGAAAGACTGCTATCTGCTTCCCCATATCTCCAATCTCTTAGACACTTCAAACCACATAAAGATCTACACCAAGCTTGACCTCTGGCATGCATACCACTTGGTCTGCATCACCAAAGGTGATGAATGGAAGACTTCTTTCCAGACATGCTATGGATCATATGAATGGTTTGTCATGCTGTTCAGACTCACCAATACCCCTGCACCTTTCCAGCAGTTCATCAATTCTATCTTTGCTGATCTCCTTGATGTCTCCATGATTGTATACTTGGATGACATTCTCATCTTCTCCACTGACCATGCATCCCACAAAGAGCATGTCCATGAAGTTCTCTGATGACTCTGGAAACACAGACTTTATGCCAAACTGGAAAAATGTGAATTCCATACAGACCCCACAGAATATCTCAGATACCAGCTCTCTCCCTCCAGACTCTTCATGTCCCCAGAGAAAGTAAAAGCCATCCAAGACTGGCCTGAGCCCTGGAAAGTCCAAGATGTCCAATCCTTCCTTGGATTCGCAAATTTTTATCATCATTTCATTCATGACTACTCTGGTATGGTGGTTCCACTTACCTACCTCACTTGCAAAGGTACTCCATGGGACTTCAATGACATGTGTCACTTCACTTTCCAGCATCTCAAAGATGCCTCCACCTCTGCTCCCATCCTCACCTACTGAGTCTCTGATGCCCCACTAATCATCAAGACAGATGCCTCCAACTATGCCATTACCAGCATCCTTTCCCTCTGGTGCCTGGATGAAGAAGTCCAGCCTGTTGCCTTTTATTCCCACACTTTCTCCACTCTGAAGCTCAACTACAATACCCACAACAAGAAATTGCTTGCCATCCATGAGTCCTTCTAGACTTGGCAGCATTACCTCAAGGGCTCTGGTACTCCAGTTGACATTGTTACCAACCACAAGAACCTAGAGTACTTCACTACCATGAAACTCCTGACCCACCGTCAAGCCCACTGGTCAGAGTTTCTCTTCCAGTTCAACATGGTTGTCCACTTCTGCCCCAGACACTTAGGTGCAAAACCCAATGCCCTCACTGGACATTGGAATGTCTATTCCAAAGAGGAGAATAGGGACTATGCCCACATCAATCCCCACAATTTCTGACCCATCTTCACTCAAGAGCAACTTGCTGTATCCCTCCAAGTGATGTATGTAGCAGCTCTGGTCCTCCAGGCTGGTTTACTGTTTGATATTGAATCCCTCCACAGTGACATCCTCTCCACACTCCCCTCTGATTCAATTGCCTCTATTCATCTGTCCATCCCTGAACCTTCCAATTCCTGTTGGACTATTGACTCCAAAGGATTTCTACACCTGGACAACTGCATCTATGTCCCCAAGGCCAATGACCTCTGTTTCTGTGTCCTCCAATACAAGCACAAGCATCTGCTCTCTGGACATTTCAGACAAAACTGGACATTAGAACTTATCCATTGTGAATATACCTGGTCAGGCATCCAGACCTTCATCAAGGAATACATTTCCTCCTGTACCTCCTGCATCCATGCCAAGGTCCCCAGACACAAACTTTATAGGCTTCTCAAACAACTTCCCATCCCCAAGAAGCCTTAGAACTCAATTTCCATGGACTTCATCAAACAATTTCCCACCTCCTCTGGACACACTGCCATCCTAGTCATTGTCAACCATCTATCAAAGCAATGCATATTCATCCTGATGGACAACAAGGTAACATCTCTGGAGTTGGCTAAACTCTTTCTCCTCTATGTCTTCTCCAAACATGGAGTCCCCTCACACATCACCTCCAATCAAGGCTCAGAGTTCATCTCACACTTCTTCTGCTCCCTCAGAAAGGCTCTCAACATCCAGCTTCACTTCACCTCCAGTTACCATCTGGAAGGTGACAGTCAAACAGAGTAAATGAACCAAACCCTGAAACAGTACCTTTGGATCTATTGCAACTACCAGCAAGATAACTGGTCCAAACTCCTGCCCCTCACAGAGTTCACGTACAACAATGCTCCAAATGCTTCCACAAGTGTCTCTCCATTCTTCACTAACAAGGGTTACTATCCCAATATCACTGTCCATCCTGGACGAGACCTGACCTCCACTCAAGCCTGAGAGTACTCTGTAGACCTCAATTCCCTCCATGAATTCCTCTGACAGGAGTTAGCTGCTGCTCAGGAATGGTATCAAGGACCCATATATGCCAAATGAATTCTGATGCCAGACTTCAAAGTTAGTGACCAGGTTTTCATCAAAGCTAAGTACTTCTGCTTGACACATTCATTCAAGAAACTCTCTGAGAAGAACCTAGGACCATACCCCATCATAGCTCAAGCTGGATCCCTGTCTTTCACCCTCCAGCTTCCAGAAAGCATGAAGTCTGTCCATCTGGTCTTCCATGTCAAACAGCTGGAATCTGCTACTTCCAATACCATCCCCAATCACATCCAATCTCCTCCACCTCTGGTCAAAGTTGATGAAGAACTGGAATATGAGATCTCTGAAATTCTTGACTCAAAAATAGATTGCAGGCAATGAAACTGCAAGTTGCTGTATCTGGTCAGATGGTTCAGCTATGAAGGAACTGATGATGAAACATCCTGGCTCCTTGCTACTGAGCTTGGTCATGCCTTGGAACTCATCAAGGAGTTTCATCTCTGGTATCCAGACAAGCCTGGACCTCACTCTGCTTGATTCAATCGACATCACCATATACTCTGTCATGAAGTACAGGCAGTGAGACTACACTACACTACATTTCATTCCCTACTCCAAACTCTGGCAGCTCTCCCACTGCATTGTTCTCCAGAGCTGCCAGCTCTTTCTCTACCTCCTCTGCCTCTCTCTCCTCTAACTCCCCATCACTCTCTAATTCCTCCCTTTCATACACTTCCTCTGCCTTCAGGTAAATGAGCTCCTTCAGAAGCCCATTCTGCTTCTTCACAGCATCCTGAAGTTTCTGGATCACCCCTACAATCATCTGGGTACATCCCACCCAGTTGCTCACTTCTTCTTCTTTCTCCATCTCCTCTGACCTTGCCTTCTTCTGAGGCTGCTCTGACTCCTCTGCTTTCTTCTTCTGCTTCTGTTCTGGCTTCACCTCACTGGGCTGTTCACACTTTGCCTTTGCCTCCTGGCAAGGCATGCATGAGGTCACCTTCTCCAGACCCATCATACAATCAAACCTGCACTCCTCACATCTCCAGCACTCCAGTAGCAGTACTGCCCATCCCTTCCCCTTGCTGGAGCTTTGCTCCACTTGCACCTGTTGTGCCTGTATATAGTTAGCCCCACCTATGCCTCATGCTCTAGACTTACCCATCTCCTAGTGGCCTCCTTGGCCTTTCTCCTTGCAGCCTCCTCTGCTGCTTACTTTCACTCCTCCTCCTCTGCCTTCCTCCACTCCTCCTCCTTTTTTGCCTTGGCCTGCCTTCTTCACTCAGCAGCCTTGGCATTCCACAGGTTGTCATCATCATTACCATTCTCTACCAGGCATTCTTTGGACCAATTGTTGATGTCAGGGTAGATGGTCATGGTTGGTTACTAGGCAGGAAAGCCAGGACAACTCTGGACTTTATAGATTCATTCAAACTTCATTTTCTACTCCAGCAGAATCAACAAGGACACATGATTCTCAATGGCCTTCAAGAGTTTAGGCCTAAGAGGGGAATACTATCATATTCTGGGTCCACAAGTTCAACTCCAGCCCTCCAATGTCACTCCGATATCAACTCCATCCATCTCCAGTCTGATTTCCTTTTGTACCTATGCTATGCTTACATTCCATATTATTATGTTCCATTCCATTCCATCCATATTAATATTAGCTCTGCTACTTAGACTCCTTCATGCAGTGTTAACTGCAGAACACAGCTCTGCAGCACCTCTGGTACATCTCCTACCTGACCTTCAAACTCCTTAGTAATTCATCTCCTCCATAGTATATAAACCCCATACTTCAGCCTGTAAATACTTCAGTTCAAATATCAACAAAACTTGACTACCTCTCCTCCAACTTGAACCTTGATGGTTCTCCTCTGACCTCTGATCCTCTGACTTATTCCACTTCATAAATCTGGGACCAGAACTCATGCAAGGGCACACCACATATGGTGAAGCCAAGTCCCATCCAACCAAACTTCGGAGTTCCAGAGTTTTCCAGAGTTAGTCCAACCTTAGTTTAATACAAGGGCACACCACATATGGTGAAGTCAAGTTCTTGTTATGCTGCAACCAAAGACTTGCATAACAGCTTCAACCCTTCCTGGGTTCTACAGCTAACAGCTGGACAATGCTCAAGGTGTGAGAGCACCTTATACCAGAGCGAACGAACACAACACGGGAATTACGCTGTTACAATTTTCCCTCCTTTTACTCCTTTGCACCACTATTGTCCGCTTCTTCCTTTTTACTACAGACACTATACTCAGACAACTCCTACACGGAGCTACATGTACGTTCATACTGTTTCTAACATTACACTTACTCCTTCTTTGCTTCATCTTCGAATATGGACACTTCCCCGCTTGACTCAGGTTTGGCTGCTTTCCGGATACCGGTTTCTCCTACCTTCTTCCACATTCCAAATCTCAGTAATCCGCAGCACGTTAGTCATCTCTTTTGACTCATCTTATGATTTCTCCGATGTTCTGTCACATTCTATTGTCCTGCCCTTATCTCACTCGTCTCTGTACTTAAGTCACTACTGCACATAGTGTTAGGCATTCTGTTCTTTTTGTATCATCCTGCAATCAGAGCCATCTCTTTCTTAGGCGTTGTCAACCTAAGTTAGCTATTCGACCTTGTGGTGCTAGCCATCTCTAGCAGCTGTGTCATCGAGTGTTGCCTTGCCGCGACACCACCTTTGTAGTCAATCGTACAGTATCAAGTCCATCAAGGTTGTTGAGCTCGTGGATGCGTAATTCCCACGTCTTGCTTGTTCGCTCTGGTATAGGGTGCTCTCTCACCTTGAGCGTCGTCCAGCCATCAGCTGAGGAACCCAAGAAGGGTTGAAGATCATGCAAGTCTTTGCTTGCAGCGTAACAAAAGAACAGAATCTTTTGCTCACAGGTGTCGTCCTGCTGAGTGTATCTCACCAGTATAGCTGATAAACCCCCCCGCCGAATCTCCACACCAGGATCCTCCCG
>JBBPKF010000112.1:0-18121 GCA_038089175.1 Binderoboletus segoi | reverse complement strand
GCTAACTCTTTTGTCATAGCTGTAGTAATAGAACTCAGCACATGCCTCCTCATCATGTCTATGCTATGTTTACTTCTTTCCCTTTATCTTTTTCATTTCGGACACTTACCTCCTAACTAAGTTCTCTTATGCTTAGTCACTATCTGATCAATCCATCATTCTATCTGTTTCTCTCACATTCCTTATGATGTCATCCACAGTAGTTCCTTGATGTTCTTTCACCTTCCACTGACTGCACCTTAACCTCTCACCCTCTGTACTTAAGTCACTACTGCACACTGTGTTCCTCATCTAGTCCTGTGTAATTCTACCTTGAGTTGTGAGACTAGTATCTTCTTAGCAGTTGCCACCCTAAGTTAGCTATTCAGCCTAGTGGAGAGCACTGTCTTGCTTGCTGTGTCCTTATTGTGTTGCCTTGCCACAACATCCTTCAACCATTGTGCCATCTGGTTGCCTTGACCTCAGTTTATAGGTTGTTCAATGATCAAGTATAGGTTTGTTGCCTCACCTAGGATAGGAGCATGTTACTCCTCAGGTGCTAGCTTGTAACTACTATGTAACAAAAGAACTAGATCTTCTTGCTCTCAGGTGTTGTCCTGCTGAGTGCATCACCTCATCATTGCTGACCAAACTCCTCATCATATTACTGGTCCAGGATTCTTCTCTGACCCCTGGGCTTTCCCCATCCATCACTCTACCCATCAGCCTAAGCCAACCAAGCCATATGCTTCCCCCCTTGTAGCAGCCCACTTCAAGGGAGCTCTGGGAACTGCCAGATCTTCTCCAGGATTGTCATCACATTTAAGTCTTGATGTTATCCACAGTGTCATCTCTCAAACAAGCAGATGATCATATTCCTCTAGGTCTCCTTTGCCTTCTCCTCAGTCATTCTGACCTCCTTCCCCTTCTCCTTCTCCTTCACCAGGACCAAAATCCCCCATCCCCATAATCCCACCTCAGTCACCTCCCCCACCTATGGCAGAATTGAAAGCAGCTCTCCCCAACATGTTCTTGGGAAAATCTGAAAATGCTCAATGCTGGATGAAGGCTATGAAAGCCTACTTCACTGCCAATGCCATGCTGTATGTGCAAGATGCTCACAAACTCTATACCACCTTAAACCATATGTCCACTGGATATAGTGGTATGTTTGTGGAGCACTGGTATGATAAAATCAACAATGCTACCATCCCTGCTGCCAACAAAACATTTGACAAAATGGTCAAAGACTTTAACACCACTTTCTACCCTATTGATCAGGTCTTCAATGCCAGATACCATTTGGATTGCCTCTGCCAACACCATCAAAAGAATGATGTCAGAGACTGGGATAATGGATTCCAGGAATGTGTAACTAAAGTTCACAACCTCATTGATTGGGCAAAAATCACTGATGAGAATGAATGAAAACATAAGTTCCTTACTGGTCTTGATAACACCATCGCAGCACAAATCATAATGAATGGAGAACCTGCCACACTCCTGAAAGTCATTAAAAAGGCAACTGAGCTGCATGCTCACCTTACTCAAGTTCAAAACCTTTGTGCCAGACTAAATTCCTCCCCTCATTCATTATCCAGAGGAAGAGACTCCAATGCCATGGACATTGATTTCATAAAGCTTTACCCTGCAGAATGTGCCTAACTCATATGGGACAAAAAATGTTTTGTTTGTAGGAAACTGGGCTGTGTAGTGGCTGACCATCAGAAAGGAAAAGGAAGAGAAAAGCAAGCTCCAACTCCTACCTAAGCCCATACTTTAGCCACCACCAATGATACCAAACTGCTGGCCTACCAGCCTACCTTTCCAAAAGAAGTCATCAAATCCCCCATTGATGAATACATCACAGCCCTCCAGCTTAAAGGAAGCATGGACAATAAAATCTTAAAAGTACTCCATACCTGCTTCAAGGAAGAGATACCAGTGGAAGAACCTGAGAAACCAGCCAGAACGTCCAACATGTTGGATTTTTAGAACAGGAGCAGCCTCAGTTGATGGACTCACTCACTGCTGTAACCCTTTCTTCCATGTATACTACAAGTAATGTGAACAAGGCTATGAAACTCTTGATCTTGCTTCATGGGAATGGAAGGAAAGTTGACACTAAAGTGCTACTGGACAGCAGCACAACAGGATCTTTTATCTCTTGGGATTTTGTTAGGAAACATCACCTCAGACTTCAAAAGCTTAAACAGACAATCACTGTATGAAATGTGGATAGAACCAAAAATCAGACAGGAACTATCAACTTCATCACTAGACTTTCATTGACTATTAGGGGGACATAGCCCTACACCCATGTACAGAAATTCTACATCACCAACCTTGGAAAAGAAAATGTGATCCTTGGATACCCCTAATTAACCAGCAAACAGGCAATCTGATAATGAAGGAAAACCCTAGACCTGGAGCTGAAGAAAGCCCCCATCTCTCCCATATGATCAACAAAATAATGGTATCTACAGAGATCACACAGAACATGGTCAAAAAGGAAATGATTCTCCCTGATGCATACTTGAAATACAAGGATGTCTTTGAAGAACCCCTGAAGGGACAGCTTTTCCCTCACTGCAGACAGTTCGACTTCTGGATCAAAATGGATGATGACTTCATATCTAAGGTTGCTAAAATGTACCCACTCAACATATTGGAACAGGGAGCTTGTAAGGAATTCATCAAGGAAAACTTGAAAAATGGAAAAATCATCCCTTTTTCCTCCTCACAGGCTTCTCCCTTCTTTTTTGTCACCAAGAAGGACAGAAAACTTCACCCATGTCAGGACTATCAATACCTCAACTCCCACATGGTTAAAAATGCCTACCTGCTTCCTATCATCTCTGATTTGTTTGATAAGTTCAAAAATGCTAAATGGTTTATCAAGTTTGACATCCAATGGGGGTACAACAATGTCTTGATCAACAAAGAAAGCCACTGGAAAGCAACCTTCATTACCATGGAAGGCCTTTTTGAACCACAGGTTATGTTCTTCAGCTTCTTCAACACTCCCCCCTGTTTTCAGAATATGATGAACCACACTTTTCAGGACATGATAGCAGAGGGATGGTTAGGAATTTACATGGATGATCTGGAGTTTGCCTCTGCCAATCTGAAAACCCATCAAGCACAAACTAAATGGGTGTTGGAATGTTTCAGAAAGGAGAAACTATACCTAAAACTATCTAAATGCACCTTTGATGCCAAAGAAATGGAATACCTGGGAATGATCATGAAGGAAGGTCATGTAGGCCTTGATTCATTGAAAGTTAAAGCCATTGAGGACTGGAAACCCCCTACCAATGTCAAAGGGGTGCAGTTGTTCCTGGGGTTTTGTAACTTCTACCAGAAGTTCATCCCTGACTATGCTAACATTGCCCAGCTGCTCAATGATCTAATCAAAAATAACTACTCCTGGTGCTGGGAAGACATCCAGCAGATCGCCTTCAACAGATTAAAATCAAATTTTACAGCACAACCAGTCCTGCAGATGCTGGATAACTCCAAACCAATTGCTATTATGACCGACACTTCCCTTGTGGTGTCCAGGGATGTACTACTGCAAAAGAACGGTGACAGAGAGTTCCACCCATGCTCCTACCACTCTCAAACCTTCCTGGATGCTGAGCACAATTATGACATTTATGACCAAGAACTGCATATGATCATTCACACTCTCGAAACCTGGAAACACTACCTACATGGCATAGGGCACTCAGTCACCATTTTTACCAACCACAAAAATCTTATGTTTTTCTGCTCTCCATACAAACTGTCTTATCAACAAGCCCAATGAATGCTCTTCCTCCAGGATTTCAACCTCTGTTTTACCAGCATTTCCATGGTGCAAGTTACATCCATGGATACTCTGTCCTGCTACCCATATCTGGCCACCTATGAATACAATAATGAGGATGTTGTCCTTCTCCCTGATCACCTGTTCATCAAAACACTTGATCTCTCTATTATGGACAAAGTTGTCCACTCTTCTCCTCAGAATCCATTCATTGTCACTGTGCTTCAAGCTATCTCTGATGGCACCTCCCCAATGGCCCACTACCTTCCCACCAACTGGCACTTCTCCAATGGCCAATTATTTTTCCAAAATAGGTTATACCTTCTCCCTGGCCAATGCAAGGCTGTAGTATGTCAATGTCACTTGTTCAAAACTGTGGGACATGGTGGCATCTTTTGCACCCAGATCCTCATCTGGTGAGATTATTGGTGGCCTGGTCTTGCCACCTGCATTCATCAGTTTGTTGCCAGTTTCCCAGAGTACCAAGTGTGCAAAGTAAACACTTATCTGACCTGTCCTCCTTATGCCCCTATTCCATCTGGGGCCACCCACCCATTTCAACAGGTATCCATGGATCTGATCACCAACCCTCTCCTCACAAGGGGCTATGACTCTGTCATGGTTGTGGTCAACCATGGACTTTTGAAGGGGGTAATTCTCTGCCCTTGTATGAAAACCATTGATGCCACAGGAATAGCAGAACTGTTCTTTCAAAATGTATTCAAACACTTTGGGTTACATGACAAAATCATCTCTGACCAAGAACTGCAGTTTGCCTTGACATTTGCACTCAGGCTGAGTAGACTTCTTGAATACACCCTAGCCCTGTCCACTGCTTACCACCTCCAAACCAATGGACAAACAGAACGGTTAAATCAGGAACTGGAAACCTATCTACAACTGTTTTGTGCTATGTCCCCTACCAACTGGGTTGAAATGCTACCCTATGTGAAATTCTGCCCCAATAGTGCCCTGCACTCCTTCACAAAAATGTTCCCATTCTTTGTCATGTTTGAATATGAACTCTGGGCCTACCTATCACTTAGCAAATTCTTTATCCCTGCCATATCAAACTGCTTAGAAATGCTAGACAACACTTGTGCCGAAGCCCTTGCTGCACACAAAAAAGCCACTCTTATCATGAAAAATCACCATTGCTTCTCACTTCCCAAATGGAAAATAGGTAGTAGGGTTTGGCTGGAAGCAAAGAACCTCAAATTTCTTGGTTGAACCCCAAGGCTGTCATAGTGACAATACAGCCCCTCCTCCATTTTGAAAGTAATCTCCCTCTGGGCTTATTGCCTGAAACTTCCAGCCACATGGAAAATACATCCCATGTTCCATGCTTCTCTCTTATTGCCATTCTGCAGCACCCCCAAATTCAAAACTCCATTCATCACCCCACCTCCAGAAGAAATAGAAGGTGAGAAACAATATGAAATAGAAGCAACTATGAGTCATTGCAGCTCCCCCTGATGGTGCCACTATCTCATTCATTAGAAGGGTTATTCCTGAGCCAAACACACTTGAGAACCTGAAGGGAATTTAGGTGGAGCCACTAAAATCCTCCTTGCATATAAGAAACACCATTCCCTCTGAATAACAACATTTCCAGTAACCAAACAAATATTTTCCTGTTATACCTCTTGCTGTGCCATTCAAAAAGCCATCAATGATGCCACTGACTGTTAAACTAGGTCAGACTAACTCTGGGAAACTCCGGAACTCTGGAGTTTGGTCAAATGGGACTTGGCTTCACCATATGTGGTGTGCCCTTGCATGAGTCCTGGTCCTGGATTTACAGAGCAGAGTAGATCAGAGGATTGGAGGTCAGAGGAGAACCATCAAGGTTCAAGTTGGAGGAGAGGTAGTCAAGTTCTGTTGATATTCAAACTGAGGTATTTACATGCTGGAGTACAGAGTCTATATACTATGGAGAAATCAAATGACTAAGGAGTTTGGATGTCAGGTAGGAGATATACCAGAGGTGCTGTGGAGCTGTGCTCTGCAGTTGACACTGCATGGAGGAGTCTAAGTAGTGGAACTATTACCAATATGGATAGAATGGAATGGAACATAATAAAATGGAATGTAATGAAATGGAGTATATCATAACGAAATGGAACATTAAAGCATAGCATTGGTACAAAAGGAAATCAGACCGGAGTTGGACAAAGTTGTTATTGGAGTGACATTGGAGGGCTGGAGTTGGACTTGTGGACCCAGGATATGACAGATCCCCCTCTTAGGCATGAATCCTTGAAGGCCATTGAGGATCATGTGTCCTTGTTGATTCCACTGGAGTCAGAAATGGAGTTTGAATGAATCTATAAAGTCCGGAGTTGTTCTGGCTTCCCTGCCTAGTAATCAACCATGACCACCTACCCTGACATTGACAAGTGGTCCGACGAACACCTGGCAGAGAACGCCGATGACGATGATGACCTATGGGATGTGAAGGCCACAGAGTGGAGGAGATGGGCCAAGGCAAAAAAGGAGGAGGAGGCATGGAGAAAGGTGGTGTTATGATTTATCCTTTTCCTTATGCTTTTATGCTTTACTTTCCCTCTCACCTGCACAGACAGTTGGCTCTCGCATGTCCTATGCAGAGCTACATGTACGTTTATCCTTGTTCTTACTATTTGCTTACTTCTTCTTCTCTATCTTTTGCAATACAGACACCATCCTTCTTACTGAGTCCATAGAGGCACAGTCTTATGTAAGATCATGCTATCTTCCATCAAGTTCCTTTATATTCCATCTTGTTCTATATTGCATCATCTGCAACACATACTATGACATTCTTTCACCTTCTATGCCAGCCCTTGAGTTATTTCCCTCTGTATATAAGTTGCTACTGCACACCATGTCCTGTAGCTTGTTCTCTTGTATCCTTCTGCAATCTGAGCAAGTCTCTGTCTTAGGCTTCATCACCCTAAGTTAGCTATTTTGACCTTGTGGAAGGTGCTGTCTTGCCTCGCTGTGTCCTCATTGTGTTGCCTAGCTGTGACACCAACTTTTGTCAACTGAATGGTATCAAGTCCATCAAGGTTGTCAGGCTCATGGAAGTGCCATGTCCATGCAGTCTGTTCACACTGGAATAGGGTGCTCTCTCACCTTGTGTGTTGTCCAGCTGTAGCTGTCTTGAGAGTAGGAAACCCTTGGTCCTAGTCATCAAACTAGTGGAATATATAAGTCTCAGCTTGCAGCATAACAGGCAGAGGAGGAGGCAAGAAGATGGGCAGAGGAGGCTGTGAGGCAGTGAGTGGCAGCTGAGGCAGCAAGTAGGAGATGAGTACATTCAAAAAACGATGTGCTGAGTGAGTGGGACTGACCAGAGCACAGGCGCAACAAGTTCATGTGGAGCAAGGCTCCAGCAAGGGGAAGGTGCAGGTGGAGCCAGTACCATCATGCTGGAGGTGTGAGAACTGGGGGCTGGAGTGCACCCTTGGTTCTGGCAAGTCTACCTTGTATAAGGCTTGCTGCAAGGCCAAGACCAAGTGCATGTTACACTGCAAGCAAAGACTTGTGTAACTTCTTCAACCCTTCCTGGGTTCCTCAGCTAATGGCTGGATGATGCTCAAGGTGAGAGAGCACCCTATTCCAGAGTGAATGAGCACATGTAGATATTACACTTCTATGGGCTCAATGACCTTGATGGGCTCAACGACCTTGACAGACTTGATACCGTTTGGTTGGTCAAAGATATTGGTGTCATGGCTTGGCAACACTCAAGGACACAGCTGCTAGAGACAGCTAGCACCACAAGGTCAATATAGCTAACTTAGGGTGACAAGGCCAAAGAAAGAAGTTGCTCTGTTTGCAGGAGGATACAAAAAGAACAAGATGAGGACTACTGTGCATGGTAGCAACTTATATACAGAAACAGGAGGTTGTTAAGGGCCAGCATAGAAGTTAATAGAAAGAAAGAGAACATGATGCCATCCTGGATGAGAAGAGCAGAAAAGGAAAATGGTGCCATAGAATG
This sequence comes from Binderoboletus segoi, assembly GCA_038089175.1. Taxonomy (NCBI): domain Eukaryota; kingdom Fungi; phylum Basidiomycota; class Agaricomycetes; order Boletales; family Boletaceae; genus Binderoboletus; species Binderoboletus segoi. The sequence continues at coordinate 10,343 of JBBPKF010000112.1, read as the reverse complement.
TTACAGAATGTAAAAGAAGAACTGCAGATCATCAAGATGAGAGAATAGGATGGAAAGTGATGGAACTTGTCATAAGATAATGTGATCTTGCGCAAGACTGTGCCCAAGTGGACTCAGTAAGTGGGATAGTGTCCATATTCAAGTATATAGAGAAGAAGAAGTAAATGCAAGGTGAGAAAGAGGATAAACGTACAAGTGGCACCATATAGAAGGTGGTGGAGCCAAGATTCTGCAAGAAGTAGAAGGAGATAGTGGCATAGGTACACAGAAAGGAGAAGAAAAAGGGAAAATTGTAACATTACTCCCTTGTTTAGATGGAACATTCTATGTTCCAGTCAATCCGTCGTGCTCAGGGGTGTGGTGACTAGTTTCATCCTTTCTTTGAAGGGACAATTGGATATGATATGTCCTTCCATTCTGCAATGTTCACAGAATCACATGTTGCAGTGATGCGCCAAATGGCCCAGTTTCCATTTCTGACAAAAGGGGCATTGATATTTCGAGCAAGCACTATGTGGGTTGTGGTGAGAATCCATTTCAGAACTGAGACTCTTAGGGCAGTAGGGGGTGGTTCTTCTTTGACGATGTAAAGTACAGACCCATTCATTAGCTCGATAGTCCTCGATGCGTTCTTTATGAAAGGGGGCCAGGTTTTCAGAGATGTGATTTATAAGGGGGATAGGTTCTGGGATGAATGGGATGTCTTCAAAGTATTCTTGATATTCATCTTCGGAGAGGCAGGGAAGGACGTCAACTAGAAGTTCTCAGAACATGATAGGGGCAAGAACATCAATGATATCTGCCAATCCAGCATTATGGATGATGTTGAGGAGCAATTGGTTGGTTTCAATGAGGGCTTGGTTGGTTAACTCTATGCAAGTGGTGAAGGAAAACAAGGGGTTGATGTTTGAGAAGGAGTTTCTACAAAGAGCAAGCTGGTGGTAGGTGCGGACAAGTCCAGGTAGAGTAGGAGAATGTAGGAAGTGAATATCGTGTTCAATAAGGAAGGTAAGGCCAGGGTCTTTGAGACAAGCTACATAAAAATGATGTTGGAATGAAAGGGGAAGGCGATGAATTTGTAGCGGGATAAATTCGGGAAGTATGATGGAGTCTCACGTTAAGGGATGGACTTGTGTGAATGCAGATGGGTGTTCTTCCAGCAGCAGGGTGACAGTGTTTTCTCTAATACATTGTGTGAGTTCACAGGTGGAAGTATGGGATGAAGTGGGAGAAGATGAGCGAGACATGTTTTGTTCTTTGAGGTATTCATCGGCTATGTTGGACCAGAAGGCTTTGGGTACTCTGTTGCAAGAAGGAATGAAGACAGGGATGGACATATCATGCTTCAAAGTCCGTGTTTCCTTTTGTATGCTTTCAGTAGAATTGAAGCTTCACTGAAATTTCCTTCTGGTTTCCATGTGTCTTCAGTGGACAAGTAGCCTTTCCAGCGCACAAGATAGTGGCATTGCCTCATGGAGCCTCTGTGACTCATGATTGCTTCAATTTCATATTGTTCTTCCCCATCTATTTCTTCCAGGGGTGGTTCTATGAATGGGGTTCCATATTCTTCTGTGCTGCAGAACAGGGATAATAGGGATGCATGGAAAATAGGGTGGATTTTCCAGGTTGAGGGAAGTTTGAGGCAATATGCCCACGGAGTTATTACCTGTTCAATGGTAAATGGTCTGAATCTTCTTTGTGTGAGTTTCAGTGTTCTTCCAGGGAATTTCAAGTTCCATGCTTCTAACCACATCTTATCTCCAACTTTCCATGTCGGGATACGGGATTTGATACAGTTTTTCATGACAAGGGCTGCTTTTTCATGTGTGGTGAGTGCTTCATTCCTGGCTTCTTCCAGGGTTTCCATGCAGTTTTTGAGTTCAGGGATAAAGGTTTTTCCTAATGGGGGTTGCAATCATGGTTCATATCCAAGGATGATAAAGAACAGGGTTTGTTTTGTGGCTGAGTGTATGGATGAATTGTGGCAATACTGAGCATATGGTAACATCTTGACCCATTTGGTCAGCTGTGTAGCACAGAACATGCACAGGTACATTTCCAGTTCTTGGTTCATTTGTTCAGTCTGTTCATCTGTCTGAGGATGATATGCTGTGGATAGGGTGAGGATGTAGTTGAGGAGCCTTGCAAGTTCTCTTGTGAAGGCAGAGGTGAATTGCAGGCCTCTGTCTGATATGATTTTGCCATGTAGGCTGAACCTAGTGAACATGTGTTTGAAAAACAATTTGGCAATGCCTGCAGCATTCACTGTTTTGGAGCAAGGGCAGAGAATTACCCCCTTTGAAAGGCCATGGTTGACCATGACCATAATGGAGTCCAGGCCATCTACTGTGGGAAGATCAGTGATTAGATCAACCAATATCATTTGAAATGGGCATGTGGCCATGGAGGGGATGGGGGCATAGGGTGGGATGGTCAGGTCTGTGTTGACCTTGTTTGCTTGGCATTGCAGACATCCAGTGACAAATTTTCGCACAAACATGGCTAGACTAGGCCACCAGTAGTTGTGCATGACCCTGGTTTGTGTTTGGAGGACACTGCCATGTCCGGCAGTGGAGGTGCAGTGACAATGTTGAATGACATTGTTGCAGTATTCAGCTGGTATGTATAGCCTGTTTTGAAAGTACAACTGGCCATTGTTGAATTGCCAGTCAGACAAAGGGAATCTGGGAATAGGGGAATTCTTTTCCTCCATTGTGGCAAGAGCTGATAGTATGAATGGATCAGACAATGATGATTTAGCAATTTTATTGGCGATAGAGAGGTTGAGGGTTTTGATGAATAGTGTGTTAGGGAGTAGGGTGATGTCTGAGTTGTCATTTTCATATGTTGCAGAGTATGGATATCAATATAGGGTGTCCGCCAGGGCAACTTGTGCAGCTGGTACGCTGATGAATTGTAGGTCAAAGTCTTGTAAGAACAGCATCCATCGCGCCTGTCTGCACGATAGCTTATGGGGGGATCAGAAATACGTGAGGTTTTTATGGTCCGTGAAGACCATTACAGGGTGGCCTGCTCCTTACAGGTAGTGTTTCCATGTTTCAAGGGCATGTAATACTGCAAGTAACTCCCTATCATAGATGTCATAGTTTCATTCAGCATCAATGAAGGTTTGGGAGTGGTAGGCACACAGGTGGTATTCTCCATTGCTGTCCTTTTGCAATAGGACACCTCTGGATGCTATGAGGGAGGCATCAGTCATAATTGCAAAGGGTTTGGTGGAATCCGGCATGCGTAGTACCAGCTGGCTGATGAATATCTTCTTTAAGGCATTAAATGCCTGTTGTTGTGGGTCCTCCCATTTCCAAGGGAGTTCCTTTTTTGTTAAATTGTTGAGAGGGGGTACAAGGTCCGCATAGTTGGGTACAAACTTCTGGTAGAAGTTGCAAAAACCTAAAAATGACCACACACCTTTGACCATGGTGGGTGGTTTCCAATCCTTGATTGCTTTGACCTTGTGAGGGTTGAGGCAGACATGTCCTTCTTTGATGACCATGCCGAGGTATTCCATTTTTGGGATGTTGAATGTACATTTCGACAGTTTGAGGTACAATTTTTCTTGACAAAACCTGTCAAGAACCCTTCATATATGGGTTTGATGGGTGGGAAGATCCAGAGAGGCAAAGCCAAGGTCATCCATGTAGATTCCAAGCCATCCTTCTACAATCATGTCTCTGAAGATATGATTCATCATATTCTGGAAGTGTGGCAGGGCATTGGAAAAACTGAAAAATATGACCTGTGGTTTGAATAGACATTCTGACGTGATAAATGCTGCCTTCCATCGACTTTCTTTCTCAATGAGGACATTATTGTATCCCCAATGGATGTTGAATTTGGTGAAGAATTTAGCATTCTTGAACTTGTCGAAAAGTTCCAAGATGATGGGGAGCGGGTATGCATTTTTGACCATGTGTGAGTTGAGATACTGGTAGTCTTGGCATGGGTGAAGTTTTCCATCCTTTTTTTCTATGAAGAAGAAAGAAGAAGCCTGGGGGGAGGACGAAGGGATTATTTTGCTGTTTTCTGTATTTTTCTTGATGAAATCCTTGCATGCTTCTTGTTCAGTAGGGTTGAGGGAGTATACCTTTGTGACCTTTGGAATGAATCCATCATCTGTGATGATGGGGAAGTCAAATCTTCTGTGGTTCAGTGGAAGTTCGCCTTTGGGAGGTTTGTCGAAAACATCTTTGAAGTCCTTGTATGCTTCTGGATGGACAACTTCAACTTTTTGAGCATTTTGTGCTATTTCCATTGACAGGGTGACCTTATTGATGAATGTGGAGAGTTGATGACATTCCTCCATCATGAGTTCTTTGATCTTTTTCTTGATCAGGAGGTTTCCAGTTCTTCAGTTGATGACTGGGTTGTGCTTCGTGAGCCAGAGGTGGCCCAGGATTATGTCTTCTTTTCCCAGATCTGTTACATAGAAATCTTGGGCATGGGTGTATGGGGTGGGTCTGTGAATTGTTAACGTCATTTGGGACATGAACTTGATAGTTCCAGCTTTGTTTTCAGAGCCATCTGCATTTTGTATGAGGATTGTGTTCCTCATCTTTCTGAATCTGAGTTTCTTTCATCAGAGGAAGTCCCATGATACAAAGGACCCAGTTGCACTGCTGTCAAGGAGTGCTTTCATGTCGACTTTCTTTCCATTGTCATGTAGAGAAATCAAGAGACGGGATGCCTTGTTCTTGCTATCTGTTACATACATGAGCAAATGTTTTACAGTAGGGAGTCGCTTTGTCAACTGTGTATGCTCCCTTTTCAAAAATCCTGTGTGACAGGTTCTTCTTCAGCTTGCCCTTCCAGGGCTTCTTGTTTGGGCATCCTGTCTTTGAAGCAGGTATGCAGTACTTTGAGAATTTCATTGTCTGAACTTTCTTTTGTCTGGAGTTATTTTATGTACTCATTGATGGGAGATATGGGGACCACGTGTTGTGATTTGGGTTGGTAAGGGGGAGGTTTGGATGATTCCACAGTGGTTTTTACTACTTTGATGGTGACAGGTCTTTGGTAAGATGGGGTCTTTCCCTTGCTGTGGTTGGCAGACCAGCATCCTGGTTTCTTGCATACGAAACATTTCTTTTCTCTAACAAGCCATGCTCATTCATCTGGATGAAGCTTAATAAAGTCGACATCCATTGTGTTCAGGTCCCTGCTGTGGGATGAGTAGGAGGAGGGGGAGGATGAGTAGAAGTTGTTTCATCCAATGTTTCTTGCACGAGGGATGTTCAAGTGCATTTCTGCAGCTTTCTTAACCAGCAGTTCTAATGGGGTGGGTGCACCATTTACAATGATTGGGTCTCAGATTTCCTCATCCAGACCTGCTAAGAATTTGTAGCATTTTTCTTGCTTGTCAATGATCTTTGCTTTATCAATCAACGTTCTTGCCTCTGTTATGTATTCTAGAAAGCCATCTTTGTTATGCTGCAAGCAAAGACTTGGGTAATGACTTCAACCCTTCCTGGGTTCCTCAGCTAATGGCTGGACGATGCTCAAGGTGAGAGAGCACCCTATACCAGAGTGAATGAACATGACACAGGAATTACGCTTCTGTGGGTTTGACGACCTTGATGGACTTTATACCGTTCGGTCGAGCACAAGTATGGTGTCATGGCAAGGCAACACTCAAGGACACAGCTGCTAGAGACGGCTAGCACCACAAGGTCGAGATAACTAACTTAGGGTGATGAGGCCTAAGAAAGAGACTGATCTGATTGCAGGATGATACAGAAAAAACAGAATGTGGAACACAGTGCGCAGTAGCGGCTTAAGTACAGAGGATATCGCAATAAGGGCAGGCATATGGAAGGTGATAGAACATTGGAGAAGTCAGAAGATGAGGTAAACTAATGACTAACATGCTGCAGATGACCGAGATATGGAATATGAAAGAAGGTAATAGAAACCAGTCTCTGGAAGGCACCTAAGCCCGAGTCATTGCAGGAAGTATCCATGATGGTAAACATATAACAAAAGGATGAATCGAAGAGTTAGAAAAAGGGTGAACATACTCATGGCTAGGCATAACCAGGCATGTGCCCCATTGTCTATGAGATGTAATCAGAGAAATAGTGCCCATAGAAGAAGGATGAAGGAAATTTGTAACAATCTTCCCAGTGGTTTTCATCGTTTTTCTTTCTTCATTGCTGGAGATGTTCCAGCTTGAATCTTGCATTTGACACTTGATCTACTGGGAGGAAAGTGGTGTCAAAATCTTCTACCATCTTGGCAAAAGTTTTGTCTGCTGCAGTATCACTGTGGAGGGATTCGATGTTGAACAGCGAACCAGCCCAGAGGACCAGAGCTGCTAGATATGTTGCTTGGAGGGATGCAGCAAGTTGTTCCTGGGTAAAGACAGGGCAGAAATTGTGGGGATTGACATGGCCATAGTCTCTATTTCTCTCTTTGGGATAGATGTCCCAGCATCTAGTGAGGGCATTGGGCTTTGTGCCTAAGTGTCTGGGGTGGAAACGGACAACCATGTTGAACTGCAAGAGGAACTCCAACCAGCAGGCTTGATGGTGGGTCAGGAGCTTTGTAGTGGTGAAGTACTCTAGGTTCTTGTGGTTGGTGACAACATCAACTGGAGTACCAGAACCCTCAAGGTAGTGCCACCAAGTCCAGAAGGACTCATGGATGGTGAGCAATTCCTTGTTGTGGATATCGTAGTTGAGCTCTGGGATGGAGAGGATGTGGGAGTAAAAGGCAACAGGCCAGACTTCTTCATCCAGGCACCAGAGGGAAAGAATGCCAGTGATGGTGTAGTCAGAGGCATTGGGGACCCAGTGGGTGAGGATGGGAGTGGAGGTGAAAGCATCTTTCAGACACTGGAAAGCAGAGTGACACATGTCATTGAAGTCCCACAGAACACCCTTGTGAGTGAGGCAGGTGAGTGGAATGACTATATCAGAGTAGTCATGAATGAAGCGTCAGTAGAAATTTGTGAATCTGAGGAAGGATTGGACATCTTGGACTTTCTGCGGCTCAGGCCAGTCTTGGATAGCTTTTACTTTCTCCAGGGACATGAACAGTCTGGAGGAAGACAGCTGGTATCTGAGATATTCTGTGGAGTTCATATGAAATTCGCATTTTTCTGGTTTGGCATAAAGTCCATGTTTCTGGAGTTGCTGGAGAACTTCCTGGACATGCTCTTTGTGGGATGCATGGTCAGTGGAGAAGATGAGGATGTTGTTCAAGTATATGATCACAGAGACGTCAAGGAGATCTGTGAAGATGAAGTTAACAAACGGCTGAAAAGCCACAGGGGTGTTGGTGAGTCCAAACAGCATGATGAGCCATTCATATGATCCATAGCATGTCTAGAAAGAAGTCTTCCATTCATCGCCCTTGGTGATGCAGACCAAGTGGTACACATGCCAGAGGTCAAGCTTGGTGTAGATCTTCATGCAGCTTGGAGCATCTAGGAGATTGGAGATATGGGGGAGCAGATAGCAGTTTTTTTGTGATCTTGTTGAGGCCTCAGAAGTTGATGCACAGGCAGAGTGAACTGTCCTTCTTGTGGACAAAGAGAACCAGAGTGGTGTGAGTAGAGAATGATGGGCAGATAAAGCCCATGGAGAGGTGTTCATCAAAGAACGCTCGAAGGGACTCAAGCTCAGAAGGGGAAAGGGAGTATGTGGTGCCTATTAGAGGGGATGCACCTTCTTCCAGATCAATCTTTAGATCCAATGGGCAGTGTGGGGCAAGGGTGAAGGCCTTGCTTTTACTGAACACATCTGCAAAGTCATGATACTCTGGAGGAACTCTGAAGAAATCGACTGGTTCAGGAGTGGTGAAAGTGGAGCAGAGATTCCTCTCCTGAGGGTGGAGTTGCAGACTGAACTGCACGGAGCTCTCTAGGTGACAGGCGAGTGCAAAGGCCAGAGTGCTGATGAGTGTGATTGGTAGAGCCTTGCGATTGGAGAAACGTGGTGGATTGAAGAGGACAGGGTCAGCTGTAGGAGTAGGGGATGGAGGCTGCAGAGATGAGCTTGGGGTTGCAGGCATGGCTTGTCCAGGTGAGCAGAACAAGATACTGTTTGGGATCCAATCAGTCAACAGATTGTAGTGGGCAAGCCAGTTGTGTCCTAGCACAAGGAAACAAAAGCCATCCAGTGGAGTGACATAGAATGTTGTTGGAGTGATGTCACCAGTTTCAAAGTGGACAGAGAGGTTGATAGCTTGAGTGATTGTGGAGTTTGAGGTTCTGTCAAAGAGACAGAGTTGGAGTGGAGAAACAGAGTAAGGGGAAAGTCCATGTTTATTGACAAATTCAGTATCTATGAAACAATCAGAGGAGCTGGAGTCTAACAATGTGGGGAAGGAAGGGATTTCATATGATATCAGGGAGATGAAGGACATAAGCAATCTGGGGTCAGAAAGAGCAGACATGTTGAGTCAGATCTCCTTCAGAGCATGGAAAGGGTCAATGCAACCTCCAGTCCATGCAGAGTCACGAAGGCTGCTGACTATTTTTTCACCTCCGAGGAGGCCTCTTGTTTAGCTTCCAGAGTCACAGTCTTGGTTGTGTGAGCCTTGGCCACTCAAGAGGTAGACTTCAAGCATTCTTTGGCCATGTGGTCAGCTTGACTGCAAAATGTGCACATGTTGTTGTCAAAGCGGTGCTTGCACTCTGCCACTGTGAGCTTACTGTCCTTTCCAAGCTTAGACAATAAGTCCAGCTTAGGAAGAGCAGATGCTCTGGAGGTGCTGGAGGTGCTGGCAGATTTCCCTTTAGACTCCTTGGGGGAGCCAGAGGAGCCAGCGGAGGTGGTGGAGGGTTTGTCAGACTTCAGAGGGTTGGGGGAAGGCTTTGTCTGACAACTCAATTCTGACTTGCACTCCCAGTAGTGCACATCAATCGCATGAGTGAGTTGATGGAGGTCTATGAGCATGGAGGGCTTTCCAATGTGTGAGATCTTGTCCTTGATACAGTCCAGGAGTGTCATATCCCAGATCCACTGCTTCACCTCCAACCCTCTGGATTTCCTCTGATCCAACTCTGATCCAACTTCGGACCATTTCCTCCAAACTCTGGACCATTTCCCTCCATATGTAGCCCTCCAAACTCCGGACACTTCCGGAATGACTCGTCTCCATTCCAATGACATTACATTTCATTCCTGTGTCCTCCATTCCATTCCCTCCATACTTGTACTAGTTCCACTCCTGTGACTCCTCCATGCAGTGTCAACTGTGGAAGCACAGCTCTGCAGCACCTCTGGTACATACTCTACCTGACCTCCGAACTCCTTAGTCATCTGTTCCCTCTGTAGTATAAATACTCCATATAATACTCTGTAATCTCCAGCTCAAATATCAACCTAGCCTGACAGTCTCACCTTTGTCCCCTCTTGTCTGAGCCTTGATGGCTCAACTCCAACCCACCTCTGACCTCTCTGCTCCACAAATATGGGACTTGGACCCAATGTCAGGGTGCATCACATAAGGTGAAGCCAAGTCCCATCTGACCAAAACTCTGGAGTTCCAGAGTTCCAGAGATCATCCAACATGGCCTTCACAGGGAGGCCATTATAGAAATAGTGGTGGAGGCCACCATCTCTGTAGCCCCAGACTTGTGAAGCGATCCAGTTGAATTCTATGATGTATTTGTTAATATTTTGACCATCTTTCATGGCCAAGTGATCAAGTTGATGCTCTGCATCTCCAACAGGGTCATGAGGTCCAAAGTTGGTTTGAAGTCCAAGGATGAACTCCTTAAAGTTGTCCATCCAGAGCAGATGGAGTGCAGGATCCTCCATCTGCAGGAGGTCTGGTTCAAACCATTCCAATGCCATGCCCTTGAGGTAGGACTGGGCAAAGGTGACCTTGGCACAGTTGGAGGTGAAGGCTTTGGGGTGATCTTGGAAGTTTAGTTTGCATTGGACCAGGAAGACCTGGAGTTTATGGGGTTCCATCCTATCAAACTGGTTCAGTTCTCAGACTTTGGTCTGCTGCAAGGTTTCAGAGGGTTTATGGTGGGAGGAGCAAGCGAGGCCGCAGATGGCATTTGCCAGATTGGCAAGGGTGTCATGTGGGATCTGCTCATCTCTGGAGGATTCAGGATCTAAGTCATTCCCTTGAAAATTGGAATTGCCATCAGAGGGGTTGTCTCCATGCTTATCCAGATCTCCAGGGTTACTGTGGTTACTCAGAGTGTGGAATGGGGGTGGAGTGTGTGGGGTGCTATCATCATCCAGAAGCTCCTCAATGCAAGCTCCAGAAGTGGGGATTTGTGGGGGAGGAGATGGTCCCTGGGATGCAGAATCACAGTTTCGTCTAGCAGAGAAGCTATGGAATTGTTTGATGAGGTCTGGGCC
>JBBPKF010000111.1:0-18131 GCA_038089175.1 Binderoboletus segoi | reverse complement strand
ATGAAGGAGCTTTGGGATAGGATTGAGATGGAGTGGAAGAAGATACCAGTGGAGAAGTGTCAGGCATTGATTGAAAGCATGCCTAGGAGGATCAAAGCAGTTCTTAAAGCAAAGGGGGGCTATACCAAGTACTAATTATATTCTCATAACCAAAAGTACATAAAGCATTCCAATGGAGTCACTGATTTCAAATGGCCATATCTCTACAGCCATTAGACCAAATAACATGACCTAAGGGCCAAATTGTAGCCAGAAGTAGATACTATATTTGGTCTCACCAAAGCGAAATGAAATTCCCACAGGTGTTTGCAGGGCGCTCTGTGCCCTGTATCTAGGTTAGACATTGGAATGCTTTTTGGAGTCACTGTATATTCATTTAGATATCAGTAGTCTTGACAAGGATGTAGTTTTCCATCCTTTTTGACTACAAAGAAAAATGGAAATGCTTGGAGAAAGATCAATGAGAGGATTTTGCTGTTTTCCAGATTCTTCTTGATGAACTCTTTACATGAGAGTGTTTCACTCAGATTGCAATGATATATCTTAGCTACTTTTGATACAAAGGATTTGCTGATTTTGATATTGAAATCAAAGCAACCATGAAATGGGGGAGTTTGTCTTTAGGTGATTCCTCAAAGATATCTGTGAATTCTTTATATGCCTCTGGAAGAGTGACTTCTTTTTTTTCCATGTTTCAAGCTAAAGTCATGGATAGAATAACTTTATGGAGGAGTTGGTTCATGTGCATGCAAGGTTCTAGCTCAGTTACCAGTTCAACTACTAATTTTCCTGTTTTCCTGTTAATGACTGGGTTATGCTTCTCTACCCACAGGTATCTGAGAATAATGTCCTCTTTGCTGATATCCAAGATGTAGAATTGCTGCCAGTGTGAGATAGATTCCTCCCCTGTGAGCATCAGATGAGGTTTGATTTTGAATCATATGGTCCTGATTCAGTTCTTGGTTTCATCAGCATTTTGAGTGAGTTAAGGCAACTTTGAGAATGCAAAGTGGTGTTTTTGAATGAACTTCCATGAGATGAAAGATTCAGTGGCCTCACTATTAAACAAGGCTTTAATGTCAACAGATTTGTGATTACCCTCTGAAGATAACAAGACTTTTAGTTTCATAGACTGCCCCTTATTTTCAGATAGAAATATAGAAGTGATATGTGTGGTAGGAGAAATAGTAGTCAACTTGACTATCCTTCATTTTAAGAATCCATTTTAATCACTGTGATTTTGTTCATTTTTTTTCTTCTTCACTATCATCTTTTGATTCCTCAAAGCATGTACATATGAAGAACTTTCAGGATTTGGTCTGGGTTGTTTCCTTCAGTTTTTAGCTTGTTGATGTACATGGTTACTGAGTCAATGGGATATTTGCTGGACAAAGTGACTGCAGTTTGATATTTAGAGGGTTCTTTTGGAATTTTGACTACATGGGTTTTAGCAATAGAGTTGTTTTTCTTTCCTTTCCCCTTTGAGTGATTAGCAGCTATGCAGCCTTTCTTTCCACAGATGAAACATTTTCCTTCATTGAAGAGCTTGGCTTTTTTGAGAGAGGACAACCTGACAAAGTTGACATCCATGGTGTTGGAGTCACATTGGTGATTGTAGTTTCCTTTTGAGTAATATCAGCTGTGGTCAAAGTTTCATGCTTGCATCAGTTGCTAGTGCATGGCAGAGGCCTTATTAATTCATTCCTTGAGTGTGGTTGATTTTCCTGCAATGACAATGGGGGTGATGATAACTGTATCAAATTTGGCTAAGAAATGCTGGATCTTTTCAGCTTCCTTGGTGATCTTGGCATGATTGATGAGGTTACAGGCTTCTATTACATATTGCTGAAAGCTGTCATCTCATTCTCCATCATTGTTCTTTTGACAATATTGATGAAGGCTCTTGAGTTTGTGGTGTGGGTTAGAAACAATGTTGACTGGATAAAAGGTGGTGTAGAAATCAGTCTCCATCTTGTCAAACATTTTGTCTACTGTGGATATTGCAGCATTGGTGACCTTGTCATACCTGTTATGATTTTCCCTGATTCTCTTACTTCTCTCTCTCCTATGTCGCCTCCTATGGCTCACCGTTAACCATATCTTTCCTCATGTAGTAATAGGACTCAATGCTCTCGTCATCTATGTATGCACTTTACGTCTCTTACTTCAACTGTACCTACTAAGGTTCGGGCACTTCCCTTTCAACTGAGGTCACTTCCTATTCACTGCCCATATCTCTTATCTGATCGTTCCATTCCCTTCTATGAGTTTCCTAATAATGCCATCTGCAGTTACTTCTTTGATGTTCTCTCACATTCTATGGACTCGCCCTAAAGTGGCACCTCTGTATATAAGTCATTACTACGCACTGTGTTCCTCATCTAGTTCTTCACAATTCTACCTTGTGTTGCAGAGCTAGCATCTTTTTAGGCTTTGCCACCCTAAGTTAGCTATATTGGCCTAGTGGAGAGCACCATCTTGCTTGCTGTGTCCTCATGTGTTGCCAAGTCACAACCTGCCTTAGTCTCAATCATAGAGTCATCTGATTGTCTCAACCTAGTCATCGGTCATTCAATGTTCAGATAGGTTTGTCATGTCACCTTGTAGGAGGAATCAACCCCACAGGTGTTAGCTCGCAACTATTGCATAACAAAAGAACTAGATCTTGTCACTCTCAGATGTCGTCCTGCTAAGCATACCTTGTCACCATTGCCAGACAACCTTCTCATCATATCCTTGGACCAGGATCTTCATCCGACCCTTGGGCATCCCCAGTTCATCACTCCACACATAACCTCAGACAAGACTCCACCAGTAGAACTCCGGATAGGCTAGTAGCGCCTCTTAACTTTGACATTATTTGTCATGCCATCTCTGGAACAAGTGGATGATTGCATACTATTAGGGCTCCTTCATCTTCTCCTTTGTCATCCAGACCCCCATCACCTTCTCCTCCTCCTTCTCCAGGACCAGGATCCCCCATCGCCATAACCCCCCCCAATCTCCTCCTTCACAAATGGCCAAACTAAAAGCTGCTCTCCCCGAGGTGTTCTCTGGAAAGTCTGAGGACACTCGAAAATGGATGAAAGCCATAAAAGCCTATTTTACCATAAATGCTGTGCTGTATGTGCAAGACTTGGCAAAGTTGTCAACCATGCTTAACCACATGGGTGCGGGAAGAAGCAGGATATTCACTGAACATTGGTATGATAAGATTAATGATGGTACTGTAGCAGCTGTCGACAAAACCTTTGACAAGATGGTCAAAGATTTCAATGCCACCTTCTACCCCATTGACCAAGTATCCAATGCCCACTATAAACTGGACTGCCTTTGCCAACACTGCCAAAAGAATGACACAGGAGAATGGGATGATGGATTCCAGGAGTACATCACTGAAGCCTGTAATCTAATTGATAGGGCCAAAATCACAGATGAGGATGAAAAAAATCACAAGTTCCTTTCAGGGCTTGACTCCACCATTACCTTCCATATCATAATGAATACCACGCTGGTCACTTTACAGGAAACCATAAAGAAAGCCACCAAACTGCATGCTCACCTGACCAGAGTCTGAAACCTATGCACTGGATTCTACCCATCTCATCATCAGTCTTCTCAGGCGAAAGACCCAAATACCATGGACATAGACTTTGTCTGACTTCATCCTCATGAAAAAGCATTACTCCTTAAAGAAGGAAAGTGTTTCATCTGTAAACAGAAGAGCTGCATAGCAGCCAATCATGCTAAGGGCAAAGGAAAAGAAAGACACCCTTTCCCTCCCAGATTTACTAGAACTGTCAATACTGAACCTAAACTGCTGGCTTATCAAGCCAAGAAACTGAAAATGATACTAAAGTCCCCAGTGGATGACTATGTGAAAGCTCTCCAACTCAAAGGGAGTTCAGATGAGGAAATCCTAAAAGTGTTGCATACATGCTTCGAGGAGACCCCAGTAAACAAAGAAATCCAGGAACCAACAGCCTCTATGTCAGATTTTTAAAGCAGGAGAAGTTAAAGTTGACGGACCCTCTCCCTACTATAACCCTTTCCCCAATGTACACTACTAGTAACAAGAACAAAGTGATGCACCTTTTGATCACTTTGCATGGGAATGGGTGAAAAGTTGACATCAAAGCCCTGCTGGATAGCAGAGCCACCAGATCATTTATCTCTTGGAACTTCGTACAGAAACATAAACTCAGGCTGAGGAAGCTCAAGCAGAAAATAGCAGTAAGGAATGCTGACGGAACTGAAAACCAAACCAGGACAATCAATTTCATCACTAGGCTGAGTCTGACGATTAGAGAAACAACCCCTTACATGCACATACAAGAATTCTACATTACTGACCTAGGAAAGGAAAGCATTATCCTTGGACACCCTTGGCTCAAGGAACACAACCCTGTCATCAACTGGAGAACAGGTAACCTTCTTATCAAAGAAACCCACCCCAACATCATCGAATCATCCCATTTATCCCAAATAATCAGTAAAGTAACCATCTCTACCAAACTAGCCAGGAACATGGTTAAGGAGGAGACTGTCCTCCCAGAGGCATATTCTATATACAACAAAGATGTTTTCAAGGAATCACCAAAAGGAGAACTTCCCCCCTATCAAGGGCAATTCGACTTCCCCATCGAGACAGATGCCGATTTCATTCCTAAAGTCACCAAAACATATCCACTTAACATAGCCGAACAAGCTTCATGCAAAGAATTCATACAGGAAAATCTTGCAAATGGAAAAATCATCCCATCAAACTCCTTCCAAGCCTCTTCCTTCTTCTTCATCACAAAAAAGGACAGAAAACTATGACTGTGCCAAGATTACCAATATTTGAACTCCCGTACAATTAAAAATGCCTACCTGTTACCCATTATCTCGGATCTCTTTGACAAGTTTAAGAACACGAAATGGTTCACCAAGTTTGACATCCACTGGGGTTATAACAACATTCTCATCGACAAAGACAGCCAATGAAAAGCTGCGTTCATCACCATGGAAGGATTGTTCAAACCTCAGGTCATGTTCCTCAGATTTTCCAATGCCCCCCTGCACTTTCAAAACATGATGAACCATATTTTCTGAGACATGATAGTAGAAGGATGGTTAGGCATCTACATGGATGATCTTGGTTTTGCCTCCACAGATTTATCCACACACCAGGAGAGAACTAAATGGGTCTTGGAACAGTTTTGCAAGGAAAAACTATACTTGAAATTATCCAAATGTACGTTTGACACATCCGAGATGGAGTACCTCAGGATGATTGTAAAGGAAGGAAGGGTCTGTCTTGACCCACTAAAAGTAAAAGCCATCAAAGATTGGCAATCCCCTCATAATATGAAAGGAGTCCATTTGTTCCTTGGATTCTGCAACTTCTATAGGAAATTTGTACCGGACTATACCAACATTGCCCAATCTCTCAACAACCTGACAAAAAATGATCACCTGTGGAAATGGGAAGAAAGACAACAAACCATGTTTGAAAAGCTCAAAAACATCTTCACCCGACAACCTGTGCTATGTATGCCTGACAACTGTTACAAATTTCCCTCATACTACTCTTTCCGGCCTTTCTATGTTTTATTCTACGTCTCTCCACAACTCATTTACTTCCCTGTGTAGTAATAGGACTCGACATACTTGTCATAGGGGTAGTTCTCACATGTCTATTTCTCACTTTATACTTACTAGAGTTCGGGCATTTCCCTTTCGACTAAGGTCACTTCTCCTTCTACGTCCGAACTGATACCAACGATTCTTCCATGTTCCTTCACATTCCTGTGTGGTCATCATGACACCATCCACAGTAGTTCCATCTGTTTCCTTCTCGTTTCATGAACTCACCCTGAAGTAGCACCTCTCTGTATATAAGTCACTACTGTGCATTGTGTTTCAGTATCTAGTTCTGCACAATCTTACCTGCATTATAACTCTTTCTTTCTTAGGCTTCACCACCCTAAGTTAGCTATCTCAGCCTAGTGGAGAGCACCATCTTGCTCACTGTGTCCTTGTGTGTCGCTAAGCTGTGACCCATCCCAGTTCAACTGTTGAGCCATCCAGTTGCCCCAACCAAGTTTAAGGTTGTTCGTCATCTCGAGTGAGTATGTCGCTAGTAGGAGGAAGTCCTTGGAAAGTGTGAGTTATGACTACTGTGTAACAAAAGAACTAGATCATCCTTGCTCTCAGGTATCACCCTGCTGAGCATATCTCATCATCATTGCAGACCAACCTCCTTGTTGCCCACCCCATCCAGGATCCTCTCGTGACCTCTGGGCCTCTCCTCTTCCTGCCCCCACCCCAAAGAAGTCTGGAACATACTCCAGACCCCTTGTATCTGCATCTACAGGAAATCCAGTCCCAACTGCATCGTCAAACATCCTGGAAAGTTCTTGGTTATCCCAAGAAAGAACTAAGAAGGTCCTTGGCCTTAGAAAAGCATACTCTGCCTGATCCCCATCTCCTAAACCTGAGAAAACTCCTTCCTCGTTGCCTTCTCCCCCACCCTCTCCCATTGCTGTCACACCTCCACAAACCCCCCCATCATGGCAGAATTAAAAGCAGCACTTCCTGAGGCATTCTCCGGAAGGTCCAAAGATGCTCAAAGATGGATGAAGGCTATGAAGGCCTATTTTACAGTAAATACAGTGCTGTACACGCAAGGCTCTGCAAAGTTATCTACAACTCTCAACAGAATGGGAGCTGGACGTAGCGGCATCTTCACTGAACACTGGTATGATAGAATCAATGATGGAACGATAGCAGCAGTTGACAAAACCTTCAACAAGATGATTGAAGACTTCAATGCCACCTTTTACCCCATCGACCAAGAATTGAACACCAGATATAAACTTGACCACCTACATCAAAAGTGTCAGAAGAACGATGCTGGAAAATGGGATGACGGCTTCCAAGAATATGTCACTGAGGCCAGAAACCTGATTGACAGAGCAAAGATCACCGATGAGGAGGAGCAAAAGCACAAGTTCCTCACTGGCCTAGATAACACTATCACGACCCACATCATCATGAACACTACCCCACCTACATTGCAGGAGACCATTAAGAAAGCTACTGAGCTTCATGCTCACCTAACCTGAGTAAGAAACCTTCAGGCAGGACACTTCTTGCCATCATACTCATCTGGAGGAAGGATTCAACACCCCAATGCGATGGACATTGACTTTATCTGTCACCACTCCCACAAAAGAGTGCTTCTCTTAAAGGAAGGGAAGTGTTTCATTTGTAAACAGAAAGGCTGTGTTGCAGCCAACCACAGTAAGGGAAAAGGAAAAGGAAAGAACCCCCCGAGATTCATGCAGACCATTACCATTGAAGCAAAAGAAGTTAAACCACTGGCCTATCAAGCAGAAAGGCCTAAAACCGTCCTCAAGTCCCCCATCAATGAATACGTCAAAGCTCTCTGACTCAAAGGGAGTTCGGATGAGGAAATTCTCAAAGTTCTCCATATGTGTTTTGAGGAAGGAGACGAAGGAAAAGAGGTGTCCGAAGAACCCATGGCATCTACGTCAGATTTTTGAAATGGGAGAAGTCCACATCGACAAACTCTCTCCCCACCATAACCCTATCTCCGTTGTACACTACCAGTAACAAGGACAAAGCAATGAGACTGCTTATCATGTTATTTGGCAATGGAAGGAAAGTCAACACAAAAGCCTTGCTGGACAGCAGGGCCACCAGATCCTTCGTTTCTTGGAGTTTCGTTACCAAACACAAACTAGGAATAAGGAAACTTAAACAGAAAATTGTCATATGAAATGCTCATGGAACCAAAAACTTGAACAGAACCATCAACTTTACTACTCGCCTATCCCTCACCATTCATGAGACCACCCTCTATACTCACGTACAGGAATTTTATGTTACCAACTTAGGAAAGGAATTGGTCATTCTAGGACATCCCTGGCTACAGAAACACAACCCTGTTATCAACTGGAGGACAGGAAACCTGTTGATTAAAGAGACTCTGGAAGGAAAGTACGAAGAAAGCTCCCACCTGATGCAAATTGTGAATAAAGTCACAGTGTCCACCGAAATCATGCGCCAAGCAGAAAAGAAGGAGGTGTCCCTCCCTGCTGCCTACTCTGAATACAAAGATGTGTTCGACGAACCACTGAATGGAGAACTACCCCCACTTAGAGGACGATTTGACTTCAAGATCGAAACTGATGAAGAATTCATTCCCAAAGTGGCCAAAACCTACCCCCTGAATGTTGCCAAACAACAATCATGTAAAGAGTTTGTACAAGAAAATTTGGCCAATGGAAAAATTGTCCTGTCGACTTCCCCCCAAGTATCCCCCTTTTTCTTTGTAGCAAAGAAAGACGGCAAACTTCATCCATGCCAAGATTACTGATACCTAAACTCCCACACCATCAAGAATGCTTACCCACTTCCTATTATCTCAGATCTATTCGACAAGTTCAAAAATGCTAAATGGTTCACCAAGTTCAACATCTGCTGGGGCTATAACAATGTCCTCATCAACAAGGAAAGTCAATGGAAGGCAGCCTTCATCACTACAGAAGGATTATTCGAACCACAGGTTATGTTTTTCGGATTCTCGAACGCACCCCCCCATTTTCAGAATATGATGAACCACATCTTTCAAGACATGATTGTGGAAGGATGGCTTGGTATTTACATGGATGATTTAGGGTTCATCTCCACAGATCTGGAAACTCACCAAGTCCGAACAAGAAGGGTATTAGAATGGTTTAGAAAAGAGAAACTATATTTGAAGTTATCAAAATGCACCTTCGACACTCCCAAAATGGAATACCTGGGTATGGTCATGAAGGAAGGGTGAGTTTGTTTAGATCCCCTCAAAGTACAAGCCATTGAAGAATGGGCCCCCCTGACAACAGTCAAAGGCATCAGGTCGTTCCTGGGATTTTGCAACTTCTACAGGAAATTCATCCCAGATTATGCAAACGTGGCTAGACCACTCAACAATCTGACCAAAAAGGATCTTCCTTGGACATGGGGAATGGAACAGCAGAACACATTTGAGCAACTAAAATGGGTTTTTACACAACAACCAGTCCTGCAGATGTCTGATAACTCCAAACCCTTCACTATCATGACTGATGCATCCCTGGTTGCCTCTGGTGGAGTCTTGCTGCAATGGGATGTCAATGATGAATTCCATCCCTGCTCTTATCACTCCCAGACATTCCTCGATGCCGAGCAAAACTATGACATCTATGATAGAGAATTGTTAGCCATCATCCACGCATTAGATACCTGGAAGCACTACCTGCATGGTGCAGGTTACCCTGTTACTGTCTTTACCGATCATAAAAACCTGACATTCTTCAAAGCACCCCACAAACTCTCTCAATGACAAGCCTGGTGGATGCTGTTCCTCCAGGACTTCGATCTACATTTCATTGGCATACCTGCAGCTCAAGTAGCCCCTGCTGACACTTTATCCCACTACCCCTACCCTGCTACCTATGAACATGACAATATGGACGTTGTACTCCTCCCCGATCACCTATTTGTCAAAACCTTGGATCTTTCCATTGCTGAAAAGGTGATTCACTCTACAGAAATGGACCCCTTTGTCATCGGTGCTCTCCAACACATTTCGGATGGCACATCTCCCATAGCCTGATACCCCAAATCAGACTGGCAGTTCAAACAAGGACAACTCTTCTTCCAGAACCGACTATACCTCCCACCTGGACAGAGAGAAGACATTGTGCACCATTGTTACACATCCAAACTGGCAGGCCATGGAGGAATATACCACACTCAAGTAGCCATCATGCGGGACTTTTGGTGGCCAGGATTAGCCTCGTTTGTTTGAAAATTTGTTGCCAGCTGTCCTGACTGCCAGGCATGCAAAGTCAACACTCATCCAACATCCCCACCCCTAGCTCCAATCCTCTCCTCCTCCACACATCCTTTTCAACAGGTGTCGGTCAATCTGATCACTGATCTTTCCTGTTTCCAGGGCTATGACTCTGTCATGGTTGTGGTTGATCATGGCCTTTTGAAAGGGGTAATACTGTGCTCTTGCACCAAGTCGATTGACGCAATGGGGATGGTGAAACTATTTTTTCAAAACATTTTCAAAGATTCGGTTTACAGGATAGAATTATCTCCGACTGCAGTCCCTAATTCACCTCTGCGGTAGCAATCGAGTTGAGCAGACTCCTTGAATATGAACTCTCCCTTTCCACTGCCTACCACCCTCAAACTGATGGGCAGACTGAACAGCTCAATCAGGAATTGAAAACTTACCTATGCTTGTTCTGTGCCACAACCCCTGAAATGTGGACAGACCTTTTATCTTATGCTGAATTTTGCCATAACAACATGCCTCATTCCTCAATCAAAATGTTGCCCTTCTTCATCATGATGGGTTACGATCCACGGACTTATCCTAATCTCCAAAAATATTTTATCCTGTCCATTGAAAATCGACTGGATAAACTAGCTGAAGCATGAATGGAAGCCCTCACAGCCTACAAAAAAGCAGCCCTTTTGATGAAGAATCGCCTTCATCATCAACTACCACATTGGAAAGCAGGTGATAAAGTTTGGTTAGAAGCAAAGAACCTTCGATTCCCTGGATGCAACCCCAAATTATCTCAAAGACAATATGGACCTTTCCCCATCGATAAGGTGATATTGCCATGGGCTTATCACCTCAAACTTCCAAGCACATGGAAAGTTCACCCCGTGTTCCATGCTTCTCTCTTATCTGAATTCTGCAGCACAATGGAGTTTGGAACCCCATTCCTATTACCACTGCCCAAACAGATTGAAGGTGAGGAACAATACGAAATAGAAGCCATCATGAGTCACAGAGGGTCCACCTGAAGGCACCACTATCTGATCTGATGGAAAGGATATTCATTGGCGGAGGACACCTGGGAACCCAAAGGAAATTTGAGTGGAGCTACAAGCCTCCTTAAAGCATATAAACTGCGGCACACCCTTTGAACTCCATGTCATGCTTCACTCAACGCTTCTTCAAAGAATCCCTCTGCCAGGAAATCTACCTCAACTGTGATCATGAACTCACTCACTATAACTCTTGCTTCGAATCCCCCACCCAGAACATCTCCTTTGACCAAGAATACACATACGAACAGAACCTCATGTCACAGAAATCATTCCTGACCTCATCCCCATCTTCATCCATCGTGGAACTCGCCCAGAGACTCTGGGATAACCCTGTAACCCTGCCTGAGAAAGAATGGGAATACTTCCCAGCTCCACCCGATGTCACCCCTCTCTGGTACAAAGAGGTGGTACAAGCGGCAGCATGAGGATCTGGTTACCCCCTCATTCTCCCTGATCGCATTCCCCTTCGTGTTCACAGACTCCTGCTGGTGCAACACCAGCACATCCATGTAGCCACTCTGGAAGACCCCAGCCTTTTGTTTTTAGTAGAGCACAAGAACTTTTTCATTTGTTCTGACACCCTTCCTTCACTTGTCCACACTTACCACCTTCTCTGTGTCACTAGAAATTCTTTCACTACTATCACTCCCTCCTTTGTCAATGCATCTTGGATCAGACTAGCAGGGCAAGCACTCGTGGAAGCTATTCAAAGCCTCCTGGACACCCTAGACCAAGCAGGGTTGGCCAATGTCATCAATGGACTGTCCCCCATCATGTTCCACAACGTCATCACCCCCATCCTACCCACTCTCTCCAAAACTGAGTACATGGACTATTTTGCAGAATTTCCAGTAATGCCGTCCCTCCCAAAACCAGTTCCTGCACCCTGCTCTCTTGAAGAACAACTCACATCTGTCCCCCCTGCATTTCGCCTGCCTTCCTCTGCCCACAGGTTCAACCCAATTTCTCAGAACTGGAAAGGCAGTAAACATCCCGTCTGACCTAAGATGACATGTGTTGATCCTTCGCGCATTGAAGAGGATGAAGCTACATGAAGAGAGGATGTCGAGAGTACATCAATATCTCCTACCCGACATTGTTTCCTATGCAACGAACCTGGACACCTCCATGCCTCATGCCCCCAGTATAAATGTCCTTATTGCCAGAAGGTACACCCTCACCATTGGGTGTCATCTTGCCCATCATGTACTTGTGGCCACTGCAGCATCACCAGACACATCACAGACAACTGTTCACTTCAGGAGGAAACCCACCTGGTGTGGGAAGCCAAGATCTGACTGAAGTCTGGAAGTCTTCAGGCTAAACTGGGGGTAATGTTACAAATTTCCCTCATACTACTCTATCCAGCCTTTCTATGTTTTATCCTATGTCTCTCTGCAACTCATTTACTTCCCCATGTAGTAATAGGACTCGACATACTCATCATAGGGGTAGTTCTCACATGTCTATTTCTCACTTTATACTTACTAGAGTTCGGGCATTTCCCTTTCAACTAAGGTCACTTCTCCTTCTACGTCCGAACTGATACTGACAATTCTTCCATGTTCCTTCACATTCCTGTGCAGTCATCATGACACCATCCACAGTAGTTCCATCTGTTTCTTTCTCGTTCCATGGACTCACCCTGAAGTGGCACCTCTCTGTATATAAGTCGCTACTGCACATTGTGTTTTGGTATCTAGTTCTGCGCAATCTTACCTGCATTGTAACTCTTTCTTTTTTAGGCTTCGCCACCCTAAGTTAGCTATCTCGGCCTAGTGGAGAGCACCGTCTTGCTCACTGTGTCCTCGTGTGTCGCTAAGCTGTGACCCATCCCAGTTCAACTGTTGAGCCATCCAGTTGCCCCGACCGAGTTTAAGGTTGTTTGTCATCTCAAGTGAGTATGTCGCTAGTAGGAGGAAGTCCTCGGAAAGTGTGAGTTATGACTACTGCATAACAACAACAGTAGACCATTTGCCATCATGACTGATGCATCTCTCATTGCCTCAGGCAGAGTCCTACTCCAAACTGACACTAACGGGAACTATCATCCCTGTGCTTACCACTCCCAAATGTTTCTTGATGCCAAGTGGAATTATGATATCTATGATAGGGAATTGCTTGCAGTCATTCATGCACTCAAAGCCTGGAAGCACTACTTAAGAGGAGCAGGCTATCCTGTTACAGTCTTCACTGACCACAAAAACCTCATGTTCTTCTGCTCACCACACAAACTGTCCTGCCAACAAGCACGATGGATGCTGTTCCTGCAGGATTTCGACCTTAAATTTGTTAGTGTTCCTGCAGCACAAGTTGCATCCACCAACACACTATTCCACTTTCCTTACCCTGCCACCTATGACCACAACAATGAGGATGTCATGCTACTACCTGACTACCTCTCCATAAAGACCCTTGACCTCTTCATTGCTGACAAGGTAATCCACTTGTCCACCAAAGACCTGTTCATTGTAGACACCCTTCATGCCATCTCTAATAACTCCTCTCCAATTGCATGCTATCTCACCTCTGACTGGCACTTCAAGGAAGGACAGCTTTTCTTTCAGAACCAACTATACCTTCCCCCTGGTGAACGTGAACAGATCATATGACACTGTCATTCCTCTAAAATGGCCAGCCACAGCAGAGTCTTCCATACCCAAATGGCAGTCATGCACGACTACTGGTGTCCGGGTCTGGCCACCTATGTTCAAAATTTCGTCACAGGATGCCCTGATTGCCAAATGTGCAAAGTCAACATGCACCCTACTCACCCCCCATACGCCCCTATTCCCTCCACAGCAATGCACCCCTTTCAACAGATCTCAGTTGATCTGATCATGGACCTTCCCCTTGCAAGGGGCTATGACTCTGTCATGATCATGGTTGATCATGGCCTTTCGAAGGGGGTAATTCTCTGTCCTTGCACCAAGACAATAGATGTGGCCAGAGTAGCCGAATTGTTTTTCCTGAATGTATTCAAAAGGTTCAGACTTTATGACAAAATCATCTCTAATCGTGGCCTACAGTTTGCATCCACAGTGGCCATTGAACTCAGCAGAATCCTCAACTATACCTTAGCACTATCCACCACATACCACCCACAGACAGATGGACAAACTGAACAAATGAACCAAGAATTGGAAACCTACTTACAGTTGTTCTACTCTACCAAACCTGACACCTGGGTAGACATGCTCCCCTATGCCGAATTCTGTCACAATAATACCCCTCATTCTTCCACAAAAATGACACCATTCTTCATGATGCTTGGGTACAAACCTAGAGCATACCCCTCCTTGCACAAATCCTTCATCCCATCTATCTTTAATCAACTTGACCAGCTTCAGAAAGTGCACACTGAAGCTCTTGCCACACATGACAAAGCAGCATTGATTATGAAAAATCGAATAAAATCATTCTCTCCTATGTGAAAACCTGGCGATAAAGTATGGCTAGAAGCCAAACATCTCCGATTCCTGGGTCAAACCCCAAAACTGTCTCAATGATGGTACAGCCCTTTTCCCATTATAAAAGTAGTATCTCCATGGGCATATTGCCTCAAACTCCCAGCAATGTGGAAGATCCACCCAGTTTTCCATGCATCTCTCTTATTGGAATTCTACAACACTGCCGAGTTTGGGACCCCATTCATATCTCCATCCCCAGAAGAAATAGAAGGTGAAGAATAATACAAAATTGAAGTGATTATGAGTCATCGAGGCTCCCCCCGATGGTGTCACTATCTCATCTGATGGAAGGATTATTCATCAGCCAAGGATATGTGGGAACCCAAGGGGAATTTAAGTGGAGCAACAATGCTTCTCAAAGCCTATAAGTATCAACACTCCCTCTGAACCCCATGTCCTTCTTCTTCTGCAATGCTCACTCCCACTGGCTTGCTGCTGAAACCTCCTGCCAAGAAATCGATAAAGAATTAGATCACGAACTTAGTCACAACCCTTCCTTCAAAACCTCCCTACCCAATATCTCTTTTGACATCAAATATCATCGCGAACAAAACATGTCCTCTCATTACTCATCACCTATGTCCTTCCCTTCTTCTTCCACTGTAGAACTTGCATGATGGCTGTGTAATAACCCAGTAACACCTCCTCCTGAGTCCACCATTGACCACATGCCCTCTCCCCTCACTCTCACCCAGGTTACTCAAGCTGCAGCGACTGGAGCTGGGTATCCACTTGTCTACCCCAACATCATTCCTCTCTGTGTTCACAGATTATCATTAGTCCAAAAATGCCATGTCTATGTGGCAACCTTAGAAGATCCGGGACTGCTCTTCCTTGTAGAACATGATTCCTTCTTCTCTTGCTCTGACACATTACCATCCCTAGTTCATACCTATCATCTTCTTTGCATTACATGAAACTCCTTCTCCACTGTCACTTCTTCTTTTGCCAACACCTCCTGTATGGGCCTCGCTTCCCAAGCCCTGGTCGAATCAATTCAAAGCCTGCTTGAATCCATTGACAAAGCAGGACTCACTAACATCATTGATGCCCTATTCCCAGTCATGTTCCAGGACATACTTGTATCTGTTACAATTTTATCTCTCCCACGTTGTTGCTCCTCGATTCTTATTGATTATCATTGCTCTTCACCAGGTTCTACTAGTATTTTGGCTTGTCTTTGTCTTGATCGGACTTAGCCCACTCCTCTAAGTATCATCTCATTACTGGTACTTCGTGTCCCCTATCCTCCCATCCGATACATTGGCCTATTTGTTATTCTATATTAGTCTGCGCAGTAACAGTTTGTCATTCACATTCTATTAACTTCCACTGCATTCTGTACTGCGCATTTCATGACTCATCACTTCCATTCAGTATATAGTCGCATGTCTTGTACAGTAATTACTCAGCTTGATCTGTGCAATCATCATGCAGTCTTTCTCAAACTCGAGTGCACGAAATCCTTGTCCGTCACATTTGCAGAAGTAATCCCTAACCTTAGGAATATCAACATTAGTACAGTGACTTCTCAACCCTAGGAAGTCCAGATCTGATTTGGCGTACTAAAAGGATTGCATCACATCCTGTGTAACAAAAGATCAAGCTCTTCCCCAAGCAACAGCCATTGCGCTGTAATTGCCCAACATTTCCAACCCCCACAGAATATCTGGTAGATCAACCCTTCCTTGGGTAAACCCATACCAAGACCCAAGAACCCCTTGAAGTCAAGAAACTCCTGACAGACGACTATTGACCCAGGCATTCTCTGAGCCTGAAGACATCGAGGTAGATACCCTTGAAAGTGCCCAACCCTCACCCATTGCCACAGATCAACCCTTGGAATCACTAGTTGCCACGCTAGCAGGACTACCTGTTGCCCCACCAGCCTTATACCAGAGAATTGCCCTCAGACCCCCTGCCCAACCACCGTTGTTGCCACCAAACCACCCCCAAAGTCCTGTCACCACCCCATTGCCTGCCATGGCTGAAAGAAAAGCTGGCTACCCCGAAGAATTCTCAGCCGAACCAGAGAATACCAACCGATGGATCAAACAAATGACTTCCTGGTTCAAGATGAACTCCCCTCTCTATGATGACGATAAAGCCAGAATTGCAGTAGCATGCAGCTGCCTCACTAAGAAAAATGGAAAAACCTTCACAGAAAAATGGCTGGATATCTCTGCCAACCCCAACGTAGCACCCAGAGAGAAAACATACAAGAAATTTGTAACCAACTTCATTGAAACCTTCTACCCATATGACATGGAATCTGCTGCTCGTGTAAAGCTCAACACCCTTTCCCAGAATGATTTTGCCAATAAGAAGACCGGAGAAGATGGCTTCCAAGGTTTTTTGGTGGAATTTCAGAACCTCACTGCTCGGGCTAAGATTACCGATGATCAATCCCTTATCCACTATTTCTCCTGAGGACCAAATGAGTCCATCGTCCCATCCATTTGCATGATGTCCCCTATGCCAATCACCATTAAAGAATGGATGGACAAAGCCATCATTTTCCACACTCAGAATGCTCGAGCTAGAGCACTTTGAAGGGAGAGACAAATTTTTGCCCCAACTGTCTCCCCTCAAATCACCAGAGACCCAAATGCTATGGACATTGACTTTGTCCACCTTCGACCAGAGGAAAGAACTACCTTACTTCAGGAAAAGAAATGCTTCGTGTGTAAGAAAAGTGGATGTTGGTCATCTAACCACTCCAAAAAGAAAGCACCACAATCCACTTATCGATCTACCCAAATGAGAGCATCCACCATAGAGCCTTCTTCCAGCAGAACCCCAGGAAACTTCCTCATCACCTACATCCAACACCTTCAAAACGAAAAAGGAATTCCCCATGACCAAATTATGCAAGTCCTTCAGACATGTCTGAATGATAAAGGAAAGGAGACTGACCAAAAGGATTTTCCGAAAGGAGAGTAGGAAAGTCAATGCCTCTCTCCATCACGTAGCTTCCATATTTGTATCTAGAACTGAAGGCCAATCTATGCACATCCCCATCATCCTTCAGAATGAACAGAACCAAAATGTTGATGCATCTGCCCTTGTTGATAGTGGAGCAACCGGTTGCTTCATCTCCTGGAAATTTGCCCGACAACATCATATCCCCTTTTCCAAATTATCTCAACCAATCCTTGCTAGGAATGTGAATGGAACAGACAATGCTGGAGGAACAATTCGCTACTACTCCACAAGAAAAATCACCATTCCAGGAACTACTCCAGTTACAACCACTCATCGATTCCTTATTGCCAATCTAGGAAAGGAAGATATTATTCTAGGACACCCATGGTTAAAGAAAGCGAACCCCATCATCAACTGGCAAACAGGGGAATATTACTTGAATGAACAACTCTCCAACCAAACAACTTTAGAAAGATGTGAACACCTCGATCAATATCTTGCCAAAACTACCATCTCCACCTCAATTGCCCTCCACACACCCCCTACCAAAATGATTCTTCCTGACCAGTATAAAGATTTTGCTGATGTGTTCGAAGAACCCCAAAATGGAGAACTGCCACCTTCCCGAGGACAGTTTGACTTCTCCATCCTAACCAAGGATTCTTTCACCCCAAAAGTAGCAAAAATTTACCCACTTAACCCCTCCGAACTTTCCGCATGTAAAGACTTCATTCATGAAAACCTAGAAAAAGGAAAGATCACCCCATCATCATCCCCCCAAGCAGCTCCTTTCTTTTTTGTAGCAAAGAAAGATGGGACTCTCCATCCCTGTCAAGACTACAGATA
>JBBPKF010000107.1:3403-14184 GCA_038089175.1 Binderoboletus segoi | reverse complement strand
GCAGTGTTTATTACCCCAGAAGGACTCTTCAAACCACAGGTCATGTTTTTCAGCTTCTCCAATGTACCACCCCACTTCCAAAATATAATGAACCACATCCTCCATGATATGATCACAGAAGGATGGCTAGGAATCTACATGGAAAACCTCAGGTTCACATCAGCCAACCTCCCCACCCATCAACAATGTACTCAGTGAGTCCTCAAATGGTTTAGAAAAGAAAAACTATACTTGAAACTATTTAAATGTACTTTCGACTCTGACACCATGAAATATCTCAGAATGGTCATCAAGAAAGGGCAGGTGTGCCTTGATCCGAACAAAGTAAAAGCAATTGAGGATTGGAAATCCCCCACATCAGTCAAGGGGGTCCACTCCTTCCTTGAGTTTTGTAACTTTTACCAGAAGTTTGTTCCTAACTATGCTGGCATTGCCTGACCACTAAATGATCTAACAAGGAAGGAACTTTCTTGGATATGGAACAAAACCCAGCAGAAAGCATTTGATGCACTCAAACAAATTTTTATCAGCCAACCAGTACTTCACTTGCCTAATTCTGCTTAACCATTTGCCATCATGATGGATGCCTTGTTAGTAGCATCTGGGGGCATCCTATTTCAAAAGGACAGTAACAGGGACTACCACCCATGTGCCTATCATTTCCAAACCTTCATTGACACTGAATGAAACTAGAACATCTATGATCATGAACTACTGGCCATAATCCATGTGCTGGATACTTGAAAACATTACCTTGTTAATGCAGTCATTTGGGGCTAGCACTCAAGGAGTGATGGGCTCCCTATTCCAGAGTGAAACAATGGGTGTGGTGGCTCTACATTGGGACAACCTGCTTAGACAAAGGTCAGGGCAACCTACAGATGTAAGATTGAATGGTGTCACAGCAAGGCAACACTTTGAGGACACAGCAAAGGAGATGGCCTTTACCACTAGGTCAAGATAAATGACTGAGGGTGACAAAGCCTCAGAGAGATGCTAGCTCAGCAAGTGCAAGATACAATTGCACAGAACTAGATGTAGTGCATGATGCATGATAATGACTTATATACAGAGAGAGATAGAGTGAGGGCTGATCAAGAGAATGTAATAGAATGTGAAGGAACAACTGCAGATGGCATCATATGAAATGGGTTAGAACTGGTAGGAAGGAATAGTATGACATGATATGGAACTCAAGAGAATGAGGAAGAAGATTATGTAGCTGTGTGGAGATCAGATCACCACTAAGTATAAGAAGGACTTAGTTAGAAGGGAGATGTCCAAAGTGTAGTAGATAGAGACTAAAAAGAAGATGTACCATGAGGTAAAGAATGAACATTGATATGAGTCTGTGTAGTACATGGCAAACCCCAGTATCTGTGATAAGGTGAGAAATGTAACAAAAGAGTACAAAGTAGTGTAAGAGAAGGGAAAACTGTAACATTATCCCCCCAGTAGCCTGGAGGCTACCAGACTCCAGTCAATCAACCCAGGGTTCTGTCACAAGATGTGTCTTCTCCTTGAATGGGCAGTCCACTGTGATGTGACCTTTATCTCTGTAGTGCCTGCAATGATGGTAAGGGCAATATAATGCCCAATGGTAAGGCTGCCATCATTTACAGTAGAAGCATTGGTATTTAGGGCATACAGATCAGCGGTGGCTGGTTTCATTGCAGATGAAGCACTGGCATTCTGGGGATAAGCATTCTTTGTTCTCCACATCCTCTTTTTGAATAAATTCCTCCTGTTCCATGCTTGCTAGATCAACACATCTCACCTTAGGTCACATGGGGTGGTTATCACCTTTGCAGTTCTGACAAACAGAGTTGAATCTTTGTTTAGCTTATGGGGCATCAGCATGTTCATGATGGAAATGAAAGGGAATTGATGATAATCATTCACTGAAGGGTAGAGGGATAGGTATGGGATCAGTGATTGGGGAATCCATCCAGTCCCTTCTTGGCATACTCGATGACATGGGACTAGCTGATATCATAGATGGTCTGTCCCCACTAATGTTCAAAGAACTTCTCATTGACCTCTTGCCCATACTAATGGAAGAGGACTACTCTGCATATTTCGAAGAATGCCCTGCTGCCCCCTTTATTACAAGGGCAGAGAATTACCCCCTTTAAAAGGCCATGGTTGACCACAACCATGATAGAGTTGAATCCATCAAATAGCACAAGATCTGTGATTAAATCAACCAATATCTGTTGAAAGGGGTGAGAGACAGAAGACAGGATGGGGGTGTATGGTGGGTGGTTGGATGGGTGTTAACTTTATTTGCTTGACAGTCAGGACATCCAGTGACAAATCTTCAGATAAACACAGTAAGGCCTGGCCACTAGAAGTCATGCATGACCCAGGTCTGTGTTTGGAAGACACCATCATGCCCAGCAGTTATGGAGCAGTGGCAATGCTGGATGATGTTGTTGTGAAATTGATCAGAGATATACAATCAGTTCTGAAAGAATAACTGTCCATTTTTGAAGGACCAGTCCTGAGAAGAGTAATGTGTGACAGGAGATGATTTGTTGGAGATGGCCTAGAGGGCCAAAATAATGAACAGATCTTGCAAGGAGGATTGGGTGATCTTATCTGTGATTGTGAGGTTGAGGGTATAAACAAAGAGATGATCAGGGAGGATGATGATGTCAGTATTGTCATCTGCTATTGTTGCCAGGTATGGGTAATGAGATAGAGTATTGGCAGGCATGACCTGGACAGCAGGAACACTGATGAATTGGAGGTCAAAGTCCTGTAAGAACAACATCCAGCACACTTGTCTTCATGATAGCATATGGGGGAAGCAGAAGAAGGTAAGGTTCTTATGATCAGTGAACACTGTGACAGATTGACCTGCTTCACAAAGGTAATGTTTCCAGGTGTCAAGCATGTGGATGACTGCCAGTAACTCCCTGTCATAGATGCTATAGTTCCATTCTGCATCAATGAATGTTTGGGAGTGATAAGTGCATGGGTGGTATTTCCTGTTACCATCCTTTTGTAGTAATACCTCTCTGGAGGTGATGAGGGATGCATTGGTCATGATGGCAAATGGTGCTGAGTCTGGCATTCTGAGTACTGGCTGCATGGTAAAGATCTTTTTCAATGCCTCAAATGCATTCTGCTGTGGTTCCTCCCATTTTCAAGGGAGGGGGCAGGCAATGTTGGCATAGTCTGGGACAAATTTCTGACAGAAGTTGCAGAAGCCAAGGAATGACCAGACCCCTTTGACATTAGTTGGGGGTTTCCAATCTTCAATTGCCTTCACTTTGTTTGGGTCAAGGCACACCTAGCCTTCCCAGATGATCATACCCAAATATTCCATTTCATTGGCATCGAATGTGTACTTGGACAACTTCAGGTACAGTTTCTCTTGCCTAAACCTCTCCAAAACCTGTTTGGTCCTCTCTTGGTGTGTCTTGAGATCTGCCAATGTGAATCTGAGGTTGTCCATGTAGATTCCAAGCCATCCTTCCACTATCATGTTGTGGAATATGTGATTCATCATCATCTGAAAATGGGGAGGAGCATTTGAAAAATTGAAAAACATTACTTGGGGTTCTAACAATCCTTCTGATGTGATAAAAGTAGCTTCCCAGCAGCTATCTTCTTCAATCAGGACATTATTGTATCTCCAGTGGATGTTGAATTTCATGAACCATTTGGTGTTTTTGAACTGGTTGAAGAGGTCAGAGATGATAGGGAGAGGATATGCATTTTTAACCATGTGTGAGTTCAAGTACCTGTAGTCCTGGCATGGATGAAGTTTGCCATCTTTCTTGGCTACAAAGAAAAATGGGGATGCTTGTGGGGAGATTGATGGGATGATCTTTCTGACCTTGAGGTTTTCCTTTACAAAGTCCTTGCAGGCTTTTTGTTCCTCAACATTTAGTGGGTAGATCTTTGCAACTTTCAGGGTAAAGTCATCATTGGTTTTGATTGAAAAGTCAAACCTTCCTTGATGGGATGGGAGTTTTCCTTTCAGAGATTCATTGAAAATGTCCTTATATTCTCTGTATGCCTCTAGTAATACAATTTCTTTCTTTTTGGCATTTTGGGTGATTTCCATAGATAAGGTGACTTTGTTTAAGAACATCATAAGTTGGTGACATTCTTCTACTTTGGGTTCCTCCTTTTTCAGCAAGAGGTTTCCCATCCTTCAGTTTATAACTGGCTTGTATTTCATCAGCAAAGAGTGTCCTAGGATAACATCTTCTTTTTCCAGGTCAGTGACATAGAAATCCTGAATGTGGGTGGTTGGTTGGTTGTGGTCATTTGGGACATGAATCAAATAGTTCTGGCTTTGTTCTCAGATCTGTCTGCATTTCATATGATTACTGGGGTTCTTAGTTTCCTGAACCCAAGTTTCCATTTCTGTAAGAAGTTCCAGGATACAAACAATCCCATAGCTCCACTGTCAAGAAGAGCTTTTGTGTTGACTTTTTGTCCATTCCCATGGAGAGTGATGAGGAGGTGTGTTGCTTTATTCTTTGTACTCGTTACATACATGGGAGATAGGGTTACAGAGGACAGTTAGTCCATTAACTTAGAATGCTTCTGTTTCAAAAATCTGAGGTGGATGGCCCTTCCATGGGTTCCTTGACTAGTTCTTCCTGTTCTGGTATCTTATCTTTGAAGCAGGTATGTAAAACCTTCAGTATTTCATTTTCAGAGCTCCCTTTCTGTCATAGCACCTTTACATACTTGCTCACAGGTGAGGTTGGTGCCATGGTAGGGGTGGTAGGTTGGTAGGCAGGCAGTTTGGTTTCTATTACCTGTGTGGTTACTGAAGGCTTCTTTCCTTTATCTTTCTGGTGGTTCTCTGACCAGCATCTGGTTTTCTTGCAAATAAAACATTTCTTGTCACACACAAGCCTGGTGTGTTCGTCAGGTCATAATTTGATGAAATCGATGTCTATAGCATTTGAATCTCTCTGGCTATGGAGTGAGGAGGAGTGAGGGGTGTAAACATGGGATTTCAAGTTGTGTACACAGGTAAGGTGCATATGCATCTCAGTGACATTCTTTATCCAGTCAGTCAAAGTTATGGGCTTGCTGGCCATGATGATGGGCAATGAGATGGCTGTGTCCAGTCTGGTGGTGAACTTGTGCTTTCTCTTCTCTTCATCAACAATCTTTGCCCTCTCAATTAAGTTTCAGGCTTCAGTTATGTACTTCTGAAATCTGTCATTCCATTCTCCAGCATCATTTTTCTGATAGTGTTGGTGGAGATGATCCAGTTTGAATCTCACATTTGAGACCACATCAATAGGATGGAACATGGGGAGAAAGTCTTTGACCATCTTGTTGAAGGTTTTGTCTACTGTGGCTACAGCCACATTGTTGATTTTGTTATACCAGTGTTCTGAGAACATGGCATTCCTTCCTGCTCCCATATGATTCAATGTGGTGAGGGGCTTGCTTGTATCTGTGAATAACACAGTGTTAACACTAAAATAGGCCTTCATGGCCTTCATCCATCACTGGGCATCTTTGGACTTTCCTGAGAATGCTTCTGGTAATGCAGACTTTACTTCTGCCATTCTGGATCTAGAGAAGGTGGGTGGAGTTAGGGTAATGGGAGATCCTGGTCCTGGGGATAGAGGAGGAGAAGGTAAGGCAGGGTGGCTGGAAGGTGATAACAACAAGGGCAACCTGGCAGAGTAAAAGTGTTGGATTCCATACCCTAAGAGCTTCTTTGTAGTTTCAGCAGTGGGTAGCACAGGTATAAAGGGGACTGGAGATGATGTGGTGGATGTTATCTGTCTTTCGGTACTTGCTGAGATCAGAGGTCCAGCATAAGGTTTCTGGAGTTTCAGTTGTCTGGTGGAGTGATGGATCAGAAATGCCCAAGGGTCAGAAGAGAAACCTGGGCCTGAGATACAACAGAGTGGTTGATCAGCAATGGCTGATAAATTTGCTCAGCAGGATGACACCTGAGAGCAAGGATGATCTAGTTCTTTTGTTAATGCAGTCACTTGCAGCTAGCACTCAAGGAGTGATGGGCTCTCTATTCCAGAGTGAAACAATGGGTGTGGTGGCTCTATGTCCGGATGACCTGCTTAGACAAAGGTTGGGGCAACCTACAGACATAAGGTTGAATGGTGTCATAGCAAGGCAACACTTTGAGGACACAGCAAAGGAGATGGCCTTCACCACTAGGTCAAGATAAATGACTGAGGGTGATGAAGCCTTAGAAAAATGCTAGCTTGGCAAGTACAAGGTACAATGGTGCAGAACCAGATGTAGTACATGATGTGTGATAACAACTTATATACAGAGAGAGATAGAGTGAGGGCTGGTCAAGAGAATGTAATAGAATGTGAAGGAACAACTGTGGATGGCACCATATGGAACAGGTTAGAACTGGTAGGAAGGAATAGTATGACATGATATGGAACTCAAGGGAATGAGGAAGAAGATTACATAGCTGTGTGAAGATCAGATCACAACTAAGTATAAGAAGAACTTAGTTAGAAGGGAGATGTCTGAAGCATAGTAGATAGAGACTAAAAAGAAGACATAGTATGGGGTACAGGATGAACATTGATACAAGTCCATATAGTATGTGGTGAACCCCAGTGTCTGTGATAAGGTGAGAAACATAACAAAAGAGTATGAAGTAGAGTAAGAGAAGGGAAAACTGTAACATAC
This sequence comes from Binderoboletus segoi, assembly GCA_038089175.1. Taxonomy (NCBI): domain Eukaryota; kingdom Fungi; phylum Basidiomycota; class Agaricomycetes; order Boletales; family Boletaceae; genus Binderoboletus; species Binderoboletus segoi. The sequence goes on along the minus strand of JBBPKF010000107.1, from coordinate 7,521 downwards.
CTCTGAGGAGCCAATTACCCTGTTACCATATTCACTGATCACAAGAACCTCACTTTCCTTTACTCCCCCCAGAAACTATCCTGCTGGCAAGCTCAATGGATGTTGTTCCTCCAAGACTTTGACCTCCACTTCTTGTCCATTCCTGCATCTCAAGTTGCACCCACTGACACATTATCTTGATATCCATACCCCACCACATATGACACAGACAATGCTGACATTACACTACTACCTGACCATCTGTTCATCTGTTCATTGAATTTAGCTATTGTGGACAAGAACTCCCAATCCTCCCTGTCTGACCCATTTGTCCTGATGGCCTTGCAGGTCATTACCAATGCATCTTCACCCATCACCCAATACCCTGCCTCTGACTGGCATTTTGACCAAGGACAACTTTTCTTTCAAAATCACCTCTACATTCCCCTGTCATTTCATGAACAAATTATCAGGCATTGTCACTACTCTGCCATGGCTGGGCATAGTGGAATCCTCCATACCAAAGCACACATCATATATGATTATTGGTGGCCTGGCCTTGCCACATTTGTCAGAAAATTTGTCCTTGGCTGCCCTGACTGTTAAGCCAACAAAGTGAATACACATCCAATGATACTCCTGCTTGCCCCCCTTCCATCTTCAGCCTCTTGTCTGTTCCAACAGGTGTCCATTGACCTCATCACTGACCTTCCACACTCTTAGGAATTTGATTCTATCATGACCATGGTTGACCCTGGCCTTTCAAGGGGGGTAATTCTCTGCCCTTGTACAAAAACTATCAATGCAGTGGGAATTGCCCAACTCTTTTTTGACCATGTATTCAAATGGTTTGGCTTGCATGACAAAGTTATCTCTGACAGAGGACCCCAGTTCACATCCATCTTTGCCCAAGAGCTTGCCTGTCTCCTGGAATATACTCTAATACTATCCACAGTGTATCACCCACAAACTGATGGTTAAACTGAAAGACTAAATCAGGAATTGGAAACCTACTTGTCCATCTTCTGTGCCACAAAACCCAACACATGGGCCAATAAGCTCTCATATGCTGATTTCTGTCACAATGCCACCCCACACATGTCCACCCATTTATCACCATTCTTCATTATGTTCAGATATGAATCTAGAGCACATCCCTCCCTTAGTAAATCTTTCATCACTGCAGTCTCTGACCACCTGGCTGAACTTCAGGAAACCAGAGTGGAAGTGCTGGCAGCACACAAAAAAGTGGCCCTCCTGATAAAAAACCAAATCAAGCCAAGATTCTTCCCATGGAAAGTTGGGGATAAGGTATGGCTTGAGATTAAAAACCTTCACTTCCCAGGAAGAACCCTGAAACTCTCCCAGAGAAGATATGGTCCATTTCACATTGACCAGGTGGTAACTCCACCGGCCTACAAATTATGCCTCCCAGCCACATGGAAAATACACCTGATCTTCCATGTTTCTGTCTTATCTCCCTTCCACAGCACCCCAGAATATGGAACCACCTTTGTAACACCACCTCCAGAGGAAGTAGAAGGTGAGGAGCAATTCAAAGTTGAAGCAATCATGAGTCATAAAGGGTTCACCCAATGACATCACTATTTCATCCAATGGAAGGATATGCATCAGCTGATGACACATGGGAACTTGAAGGAAATTTGAATGGTGCTTCAAAAGTCCTCAGGGAATACAAAAGGAAACACCACCTGTGAAGTGATTCCCCATGTCTAAATATCCCTAGTCCTGGTACAAAGCCACCTTCCTTCATGAAATGAACTTGGAATCCACTTCCACATCTTGTTGCACCATCTCCAACAATCCTGACACCTCAGACTCATCCCCAACCTCATCCCCTTCCTTGTCTACTAGAGAGCTAGCCACCAGACTTTGTAACCACACCATTACCCCCCCATACTCAGAATATGAAGATCCATCTCTGTCTGCCTTCAACACCCTGTCCAACCTAAGATGAAATGTGTTGATCTAGCACATGTGGAAACATGCAAAGCCTTACAAAAGAAAGATGTCAAGGCCAAATCTTCCCTCTTCCCAGAAAGATGTTGCTTCCTTTGCAATGAAACCAGACACCTCCATGCATCCTGCCCAAAATATCAATGCCTGTATTGTAAACATTGGAAGCCTAACCATTGGGTGTCACATTGCAACATGTGTTTTTGCAGCCATTGCAGAGTCAAAGGGCACATAGCTGATGATTGCCCATTCAAAGAGAAGACTCACATCATGATGGAACCCATAGAGTGACTGAAGTCTGGAAGTCTTCAGGCTAATCACAGAGTATTGTTACAAATTTCCCTCCTTTCCTTCATATGCATCCATTGTGCCCTCACTGTTCTATCTTTGTTAGACACTTTCTTGCTCAAAGTACTATGTGGCTTCATAGCCCTATGCATCATTGCCTTAACATTACATCTCTTGCTTCTCCTTTACCTCTTTTATCACACACTTACCTTCTAACTGAGCTCTCGTTGTACTCAGTTGTTATCTGATGTTCTTCATGCTTATCTGATGTTCTTCAATGTTCTCTTATCTTCTTTATTGTGTCATCTGCAGTAGTTCCTTAGTGTTCCCTTACATTCTATGGACCAGCTCTCAACAAGCCAGCCACTGTACTTGAGTCACTACCATACATCATGTTCTCTAGCTAGTTCTGTGCAATTGTATCTCACTTGCATGCTAGCATATCTCTAAGGCTTTGCTGCCCTTAAGAGCTATTCAGGCCTAGTGGAAGAACACTGTCTTGTGCTGCTGTATCCTTGTTGTGTTGCCTTGCCATGATATTGAACAATTCTGACCTTTGAGCTATCAGGTTGCCTTGACTGTTGGTGCCATCCAGTCATCTTTGACATTAACAAGTACCCATCATTCACCATCTTAGCCTTAGCAGTGTTAGTATGCAAGATCTGCATAACATCCACCATCTCCAACTGGAGGAACTCATGGAGCTCACTCAAATTGGTGATATGGAAGGTAGCTGCAGAGGAGGTTAGTGGATGATCAGAGTAGATGGAGAAGTTTGGATAATAGCCCTTATTGGAAAAGAAGGGAGAAACACCAGTGATTGCACTCAGTATGTTATTGCAGGCAAATTCAGTGAGTGGAAGGAGTTTCACCCAGTTGTCTTGTTGATAATTGCAGTAGATCCAGAGGTATTGCTCCAGTGTTTGATTAGTGTGCTCTGTGTGACCATCTCCCTCCAGATGATATCTGGAAGTGAAGTGGAGGCACATGTTGAGAGCTTTTCCTAAAGATCTAAAGAAATGGGATACAAACTCAGAGTCCTGGTCAGAGGTGACATGGAAGGAAACTCCATGTTTGAAAAACACATGAAGGAGGAATAATTTGACAAGGTCAGTGGGATTAATTATATCATGAGTCAGAATGAAAATGGATAGTTTGGACAACCTATCAACAATCACAAGGATGACTGTAAAGCTGTACAAGGGCAGAAATTGCTCAATAAAATCCATGGAGATGGAATTCATGGCCTTTCCAGGTCCAGAAGTTGCTTCAGGAGTTCATATGAATGATGCCTGGGGACCTTGGCACATGCACAGGTGGTGCAGGAGCTAACACGGTCTTTCATGAAAGTCTGGATGCATGGCCAGGTGTATTTCTGATGAATCAGTGCTAGAGTATGATTTTGTCCAAAATATCTAGCAGTAGGGTGGACATGGAAGGTGTTTCTGATGAGTTCAATGGGTAAATTTTAGCAATCTTGGGTATGAAGGTGTCATCAGTTTTAATGTTGAAGTCAAAACAACCATGATGTGTGGGAAGTTTTCCTTTTAGAGGCTCAGCAAATACATCAGCAAATTCTTTGTACACCTCAGGAAGTATGACTTCTTTTTTTTCCACATCTTGAGCAAGGGCAGTGAATAGAGTGGTTTTTCTAAGAAACTGGTTCATATGGGGGAGGGTTCAAGATCAGGGTTTGGTTCTATGACAAGCTTTTCCATTTTCCAAGTGATAATGGGGTTATGTTTCTTCAGTCCAGGGTGGCCAAGGATGACATTTTCTTTCCTGATGTTGAGAATGTAATAATGTTGACAATGTGGGATAGGCTTCTTTCCTTTCAACATTAGTCTTAGCTTGATTTTGAACCAAATGATTGC
>JBBPKF010000105.1:0-18356 GCA_038089175.1 Binderoboletus segoi | reverse complement strand
CTTGCATTCTGCTGCTGTGACCTTGCCATCTTTCCCAAGCTTGGATGACAAGTCCAGCTTAAGAGGAGTGGACACTCTGGAGGTGCTGGAGGTGCTGGCAGATTTGCCCTTGGACTCCTTGGAGGAGCTGGAGGAGCCAGCAGAGGTGGTGGAGGGCTTGTTGGACTTTGGAGAGTTGGAGGAAGGCTTCACCTGATGATTGAGCTCTGACTTGCACTCCCAGTAGTGCACATCAATTGCATGAGTGAGTTGTTGGAGATCTATGAGCATGGAGGGTTTTCTGACATGCAAGATTTCATCTTTGATATGGTCCAGGAGGTCATTATAGAAATAGTGCTGGAAGGCACCATCTCCATAGCCTTGGACTTGTGAAGTGATTTGGTTGAATTCTATGATGTATTTATTGATCCTTTGACCATCTTTCATGGCCAAGTGATTGAACTGGTGCTCTGCATCTCTGATGGGATCATGCAGTCCAAAATTGGTTTGAAGCTTGAGAATGAACTCCTTAAAGTTGTCCATCCAGAGTGGACAGAGTGCAGAGTCCTCCATCTGCAGGAGGTCTGGTTCAAGCCATTCCAATGCCATGCCCTTGAGGTAGGACTGGGTGAAAATGACTTTGGCATGGTCGGAGGTGAAGGCTTTGGGGTAATCTTGGAGATTTAGTTCACATTGGACCAAGAAGATCCAGAGTTTGTGGGGTTCCATTCTGTCAAACTGGTCTGGTTCTCAGACTTTGATCCATTGTGAGGTTTCAGAGAGTTTGCAGCGGGAGGAGTGAGTGAGGCCATGGATGGCATTTGCCAGATTGGTGAGGGTGTTGCACAGGATCTGCTCATCTCTGGAGAATTTGGGGTCTAAGTCATCCCCTTGGAAATCAAAATTGCCATTGGAGGGATCATCTCTGGGCTCATCCAGATCTCCGGGGTCACTGTGGTTACTTGGAGTGTGAAATGGGGGTAGGGTGTGTGGAGTGCTAGAGTCATCTGGAAGCTCCTCAATGTGAGCTGCAGGATTGAGGGTTTCTGGGGGAGGAGGTTCCTGAAATGCAGAACCAGGGTTTTGTCTAGTGGAAAAACTGTGGAATTGTTCAATAAGGTCTGGGCCTTGGCAACTGTTGCCAAAGGTGTTCAGGGGGTTGTAATGGGGAGATAAAGGGGCATTGATGGTCACCCAAGTGCAGGCTCAAGTGACTCTAGTGGCCATTTGGGTATGTGGACTTCATTGCAAGTGGGAGTTCAAATATACTGTCAAACTTGGTTGGACTAACTCTGGGAAACTCAAGAACTCTGGAGTTTGGTTGGATGAATCTTGGTTTCACTGTATGTGATATGCTCTTGCACAAGTCCTGGTCCCAGATTTATGGAGTGGAATAAGTTGAAGGGTCAGAGGTCAGAGGAGAACTGTCAGGGTTCAAGTCAGAGGAGAGGTAGTCAAGTTTCATTGATATTTAAACTGAGTATTTACGGGCTGAAGTACAGGGTTTATATACTATGGAGAAATCAGATGACTAAGGAGTTCAGAGGTTGGATAAGGACATGTATCAGAGGTGCTGCAGAGCTGTGCTCCACAGTTGACACTGCACAAAGGAATCTAAATAGCAAAGCTAATACTAATATGGATAGAGTGGAATGAAATGTAATAAAATGTAATGTAATGTAATGGAGCATAACAGAATAGAACATAACAAAACAGAACATTAAAGCACAGCATAGGTACAAAAGGAAATCAGATTGGAGTTGGTTGGAGTTAGTGTTGGAGTGACATCAGAGAGTCAGAGTTGGACTTGTGGATCCAGGATATGACACCATGGATTGATAGGGATTTGAGCAGTACCACATTCTGCTCACTGGGCAGCCCATGCCTGCACATCTGAGCTCACCTTCACAGTCTCTGGTCCTTTTGCTTCTGGCTGACTCTGCTCCCCCCAATGTATCATGTTTCACCCTCTGGAGCTTGATCTCCATTCCACCTCAGTCTTCCCTTGCACTCAAGCCCACAGCCTGATGCCCTCACTCAGTGATGGGACATTTCTCCCAAAGAGGGGGATAGGGCTATACTCAAGTCAATCCATCCACTCTTTTACTCTGCCTTCCATCCATCTTCCATCCCCAGATGTTCTGGCTTGGTCAGGACATCATTCTGCTTCCCCAAACAAAAAAAAAACCTCATATTTCATGAAAATATTTACACAGCCATATTCTACTGTGCTGCTTCACCCTCTGCACCAGCTCCTACCTCTCTGGCCTCCATCTCCATCACCTCCTCATCCTCTGTCTTGTCTCTGGCCACAACCTCTGCCTGCACAGCATCCATTACTGTATCCCATGGCTGGTACTCAGTGACCTTCCCAGATGCCTCCTTTGCTAACCCTACCAACTCCTCCTCAACCTCCAACTCCTCTCCCTCTGAAATGTCCTAGTCCTCCTCTCCACTTCACTCACCCTCCATCTTCAACCCCTTTTCCAACCTCTCCAACTCTGCCCTTCACCTATACACATCCTCTGCCTTTAGCTCCACCAGGCGCCCAAGCAGCACATTCTGAGTGTCCAGACACACCAACTGCCTTCTCACCATCTTCCAGAGCTCCTGGATTGCTCCAATGATCTCCTGGGTGCATGCCCTTACCTCACTCTTCACTCCCTCTGACTCCTCTGAGTGTGCCCTTCAAACTGCCTCTGAACTTACCTCTGAGTGGACCTTTTTCTTTGGTCACTCATCTTCCTCCACCCCCTTCTTCTGCTTTCACTCTGGCTTCTCTTCCCCAGGCCACTTGCACCTCACCTTTGCCTCACAACAAGCCACACATGAAGTGGACTTGCCAGGGCCAAGGGCACACTCTAGCCCCCAGTCCTCACATCTCTGGCACTCTGGTAGCTCCTCTGCTCGACCTTTCCCCTTGCTGGAGCTCTGCTCCACTTGCACCTGCTGTGCATATGCTCAGGTCAGTTCCACATGCCTATGTCCTATCCTGAATGCACCTGTCTTTTGGCTGCCTCAGCCTCTACCCTCTGCTCTGCCTCTTCTGCCACTCTCTGCCTCACAGCTTTCTCAGCCCGCTTCCTCACAGCCTCCTCCACCCACTTCTTAGCAGCCTCCTCCTCTGCCTTCCTTCATGATTTCTTCTTCCTTTTTGCTTTTGCTTGCCTTCTCTGCTCAGCAGCCTTTAAGCTCCACAAATCATCATCATCATTGGCAGACTTTGCAAGGTGCTCTTTGGACCAAGTGGTGATGTCGGGATATGCAGACATGGTAGAGGATAATAGACAAACAACTTGAACAGACACCCAGTTTTTCTAAAACCATAACTGTTCAAACTCTGATTCCAACTCTGGTGTTTTCAACAATGTCATGTGCACCTCTAAAGGCCTTCAAGGGTTCAGGCCTAAGAGGGGGATACTGTCACATTCCAGACCAACTCTGGTCCTCCACACCATCTCTGGTCCCCTCTGACCATCTCCAACCCATCATAGATAATTCCATTTCATCTCCATTCTGCTTCCATCCCATCTTTGATCCATTTCCTTTTGTACTCAGGCTATGCTCTCCATTCCAGTATGTTATGTTCCATTCTGTTATGTTCCATATTATCACATTTCATTTCATTCCATCCATATTTGTATTAGTTCTGTTCCTCAGCCCCCTCCATGCAGTGTTAACTGTGAAGCACAGCTCTGCAGCACCTCCAGCACATTCTCTACTCAACTTTTAAACTCCTTACTAATCTGATTTTCCCTCCATATATAAACCCTGTACTCTGTCCATACATACCTCAGTCTGAATATCAAATCAACTCAACCCTCTAGACTTGACTGTCTATCTCCATTCAAGTCTTGACAACTCACCTCCAACCCTTCAACCCAACTCTGCTCTGTAATTTTGGGACCTGGACTTGTGCAAGGGTGCACCACATATGGTGAAGCCAAGTCCCATCTAATCAAACTCTGGAGTTCTGTTAAACTAGATTGGACTAACTCCAGGAAACTCTGAAACTCCAGAGTTTGATCAGACAGGACTTGGCTTTACCATATGTGGTGCACCCTTGCACAAGTCCTGGTCCCAGATTTATGGAGCAGAATAAGTCGAAGGGTCAGAGATCAGAGGAGAACTGTCAAGGTTCAAGTTGGAGAAGAGATAGTCAAGTTTTGTTGATATCTGAACTCAGATATTTACAGGCTGAAGTATGGGGTTTATATACTATGAAGAAATTGGATGACTAAGGAGTTCAGAGGTTGGGTAGGAGATGTATCAGAGGTGCTGCAGAGCTGTGCTCCACAGTTAACACTGCATGGGGAATTTAAATAGTGGAACTAATACTAATACAGATAGAATGGAATGAAGTGTAACAAAATAGAACATAACAGAATGGAACATTAAAGCATAGCATAGGTACAAAAGGAAATCAGATCAGAGTTGGTCAGAGTTGATATTGGAGTAACATTGGAGGGTCAGAGTTGGACTTGTGGAGCCGAAATATGACAGTATTCCCCTCTTAGGCCTGAACCCTTGAAGGCCATTGAGGATCATATGTCCTTGTTGATTCCGCCAGAGTTGGAAACAGAGTTTGAACAAATCTATAAAGTCCAGAGGGTTGTGTAGTGCTTTCCTAGGAATTACCATCATGTCTGCCTACCCCAATATTGACACCTGGTCTGATGAATGCCTGGCAAAGCATGGCAATGATGACAACAACCTGTGGAATGCCAAGGCCACCAAGTGAAGGAGGTGGGCCAAGGCAAAAAAGGAGGAGCAGAGAAAGGCAGAGAAGGAGGAGTGGAAGCAAGCAGCAGAGAAGGCTGCAAGGAGGAAGGCCAAGGAGGTCGCTGGGAGATGGGTAAGTCTGGAGCACGAGGCATAGGCAGGACTAACCATATACAGGCCCAGCAGGTGCAGGTGGAGCAAAGCTCCAGCAAGGAAAAGAGATGGGCAGTGCTGCTACCAAAGTGCTGAAGATGTGAGAAGTGAGGGTTTGACTGCACGATGGATCTAGGGAAGGCGACCTCATGCATGCCTTGCCAGGAGGCAAAGGTGAAGTGTGAGCAGCCCAGCAAGGTAAAGCCAGAATGAAAACAGAAGAAGAAGGTAGAGGAATTGGAGCAGCCTGGGAAGAAAGTGAGGTTGGAGAAGACAGAGGAAGAAGAGGTGAGCGACTGGGTGGGATGTGCCCAGATGATCATAGAGGCAATCTGGGAACTCTGAGATGCCATGAAGAAGCAGAATGGACTCCTGGAGAAGCTTGTTTATTTGAAGGCAGAAGAAATATATGGAAGGGAGGAATTGGAGAGCAAGAAGGAGTTAGAGGAAGGAGAGGCAGAAAAGGTAGAGAAGGAGTTGGCAGATCTGGAGGATGAGGCAGCGGGAGGGCTGCCAGAGTCCAGAGTAGGGGAACAAATGTAGCATAGTATAATCTTGCCACCTGTTCCTCATGATGGAAATGTATGGTATGTCGACTGGGTCAAGCAGAGTGAGGTCTGGGCTTCTTTGGGTACTGGAGATGGAATTTCTCAATGAGTTCTGAGGTATGACCAAGCTTGGTGGCAAGGAGCCAGGATGTTTCTTTGTTGGTTCCTTCAGCCAGACCATCTGACTAGATACAACAACTTACAGTTGTGTTGTCTGCAGTCTATTTTGGAGTCGAGGATTTCAGAGATCTTGTAGTCCAGTTCTCTGTTGACTTCAACCAGAGGTGGAGGGGATTGGATGTGGTTGGGGATGGTGTTGAGAGTAGTGGGTTCCAGTTGAGAGACATGGAAGATGGGATGGATGGACCTCATGCTATCTGGAAGTCAGAGGGTGAAGGATAGGGAGCCAGCTTGAGCTATAATGGAATACAGTCCTAGATTCTTTTCGAAGAGTTTCTTGAATGGACATGTGGAGTGGAAGTACTTAGCCTTGATGAAAACCTGGTCACCAACTTTAAAGTCTGGCACCAGAGTTCACTTGGCATCCATGGGTCCTTGGTACCATTTCTGAGCAGCAGCTAACTCTTGTTGGAGGAATTTGTGGAGGTAGTCGAGATCTATGGAGTGCTCTTGGGCTTGAGCAGAGGTCAGGTCTCATTTGGGATGGATGGTGATGTTGAGGTGGTAGCCCTTGTTAGTGAAGAATGGAGAAACACCTGTGGAAGCATTCAGAGCATTGTTGTACACAAACTCTATGAGGGGCAGGAGTTCAGACCAGTTATCTTGCTGGTAGTTGCAATATATCTGGAGGTACTGTTTCAAGGTTTGGTTCATTTGCTCTGTCTGACCGTCACCTTCCAGATGGTAGCTGGAAGTGAAGTGGAGCTGGATGTCAAGAGCATTTCTGAGGGAGCAGAAGAAATGGGAGACAAACTCCAAACCTTGATCAGAGGTGATGTGAGAAGGAACTCTGTGTTTGGAGAAGATGTGGAGGAGGAAGAGTTTAGCCAACTCTGGAGATGTTACCTTGTCATCCATCACAATGAATATGCATTGCTTTAATAGGTGGTCAACAATGACTAGGATGGTGGTGTGTCTGGAGGAGGTGGGAAGTTGTTCAATGAAGTCCATGGAAATCGAGTTCCAAGGCTTCTCAGAAATAGGGAGTTGTTTCAGGAGCCCATAGGGCTTGTATCTGGGAACTTTGGCATGGATGCAGGAGATGCAGGAGAAGACATATTCTTTGACAAAGGTCCAGATGCCCAGCCAGGTGTATTCATGGTGGATGAGTTCTAGGGTCTGATTCTGTCCAAAATGTTCAGAGAGCAGGTGGTCATGTTTATACTGGAGAACACAGAGACAGAGGTTGTTGGCCTTGGGGACATAGATGCAGTCATCCAGGCATAAGAAGCCTTCAAAGTCAATGGTCCAATGGAAATCAGAGGGTTTGGGGGTGGACAGATGGATGGAGGTGATTGGATTGGAGGGGAGTGTGGAGAGGATGTTGCTGTGGAGGGATTTGATGTTCAACAGCAAACCAGCCCAGAGGACTGGAGCTGCTAGATATGTCGCTCAGAGGGATGCAGCAAGTTGCTCTTGAGTGAAGATGGGTCAGAAGTTGTGGGGATTGACATGGGCATAGTCTCTATCCCCCTTTTTGGGATAGATGTCCCAGCATCTAGTGAGGGCATCTGGCTTTGCACCTAAGCATCTGGGGTGGAAATGGACAACCATGTTGAACTGGGAGAGAAACTCCAACCAGCAGGCTTGATGGTGGGTCAGGAGTTTTATGATAGCGAAGTACTCTAAGTTCTTGTGGTCAGTGACAACATCAACTGGAGTACTGAAATCCTCAAGGTAGTGCTGCCAAGTCCAGAAGGACTCATGCATGGCAAGCAGTTCCTTGTTGTGGGTGTTGTAGTTAAGCTCTGGGGTGGAGAGGGTATGGGAGTAAAAAGCAAGAGGCAGGACTTCTTCATCTGGGCACCAGAGAGAGAGGATGCCAGTGATGGTGTAGTTGGAGGTGTCTGTCTCAACAATTAGTGGGATGTCAGAGACCCAGTGGGTGAGGATGGGAGTGGAGGTGAAAGCATCTTTCAGATGCTGGAAGGCAGAGTGATACACATCATTGAAGTTCCATGGAACACCCTTGTGAGTGAGGCAGGTGAGCAGAATGATCATACTGGAGTAGTCATGGATGAAGTGATGGTAGAAGTTTGCAAATCCTAGGAAAGATTGGTGTTACAAATTTCTCTTCTTCTTATTCCATGGGCACTACTCTACTGTTTACATCTCATAGACACTTGGGCACACACCAGGTTACTCTTAGCCATGAGTACGTTCTCACTTTTTCTCACATTATGACTAGCCCTTCTGCTGTACATTTACCAATATGGATACTTCCTGTACTGACTCGGGATTAGCTGCCTTCCAGAGACTGGTTTCTATTACCTTCTTTCATATTCCATATCTCGGTCATCCGCAGCACTTTAGTCATCCCTTTTACCTCATCTTCTGATTTCTCCAATGTTCCATCATGTTCTATATGCCTGCCCTTATCTCATCACCCTCTGTACTTAAGTCGCTACTGTGCATAGTGTTCAGTATTCTGTTCTCTTGTATCTCCTCCCAGCTACGAGTCAGATCAAGACAGGATCCTTCACTGAGGTTAGATGGCCTCAGCTGTCGTAGAGACATCACCACGACCCTTGAGCTTGATGCACTCACAGGATCATATCATGCATCAAGGTGGCAGTCACCTGCAAGTGCTATTCATGCTCATTATACCACATGTCCCTGAATGTAGCATGGTATGGTTGATATGCCCATAGTGTTGGGATACAGTACACATGACAAACTGTATCACTGTTCTAATCTTGTATTTCTCCTGCAAACAGAGCAGTCTCTTTCTTAGGCTTCATCACCCTAAGTTAGTTATTCCGACCTCGTGGTGCTAGCAGTCTCTAGCCACTGTGTCCTCGAGTGTTGCCAAGCTGCAACACCAAACCAGTATTCAACTGAATGGTATCAAGCCCGTCAAGGTCGTTGAACCTGTGGAAGCGTAATTCCCATGTCATGTTCGTTCACTCTGGAATAGGGTGCTCTCTCACCTTGAGCGTTGTCCAGCTGTTAGCTGAGGAATCCAAGGAGGATAGAAATCATTATGCAAGTCTTTGTCTGCAGCATAACAATTGGATGTTCCAGACTTTCCAGGGCTTGGGCCAGTCTTGGATGGCTTTCACTTTCTCCAGGGACATGAACAGTCTGGATGGGGATGTCATATCCCAGATCCACTGCTTCAACCCCGACCCTCTGGATCTCCTCCAATCCAACTTTGATCCAACTCCAGACCATTTCCTCCAAACTCCGGACCATTTCCCTCCATATGTAGTCCTCCAAACTCTGGACACTTTCAGAATGACTCGTCTTCATTTTAATGATGTCACATTCCATTCCTGTGTCCTCCATTCCATTCCTTCCAAATTAATCTTAGTTTCCCTCCTGTAACTCCTCCATGCAGTATAAACTGCAGAAGCATAGCTCCACAGCACCTCCAGTACATATTCTACCTGACCTCCAAACTCCTTAGTCATCCATCTTTTCCATAGTATAAATACTCCATACAATACTCTGTAATCTTTAGCTCAAATATCGACTTAGCCTGATGATCTCACCTCTGTCCCCTCTTGTCTGAGCCTTGATGGCTCAACTCTGACCCCCCTCTGACCTCTCCACTTCACAAATATGGGACTTGGACCCAATGTAAGGGCACACCACATAAGGTGAAGCCAAGTTCCATCTGATCAAAACTCCAGAGTTCCAGAGTTCTGGAGATTGTCCGACATGGCCTTAACAGAAGAGAGCTGGTATCCAAGGTATTCCGTGGAGTCTGTGTGGAATTCACATTTTTCCAGTTTGATATAAAGTCTGTGTTTCTGAAGTTGCTGGAGAACTTCCTGAACATGCTCTTTGTGGGATGTGCAGTCAGCAGAGAAGATGAGGATGTCATCCAGGTATATGATCACAGAGACATCCAGGAGATCTGCAAAGATGGAATTGACAAACCGCTGGAAAGCCACAGGGGCATTGGTAAGTCCAAATGGCATGATGAGCCATTCATACGATCCGTAGCATGTCTGGAAAGAAGTCTTCCATTTGTTGCCCTCAGCAATGCAGATCAAGTGGTACGCATGCTTCAGGTCAAGCTTGGTGTAGATCTTCACACAGCTCAGAGTGTCTAGGAGATCAGAGATGTGGGGGAGCGGATAGCAGTCTGTTTTCATTATCTTGTTGAAGCCTCAGAAGTTGATGCAAAGGTGGAGTGAACTGTCCTTCTTGCAGACAAAGAGGACTGGCATGGCATGAGCAGAGGACGATGGGCAGATAAAGCCCATGGAGAGATGTTCATTGAGGAACACTCAAAGGGACTCAAGCTCAAATGGGGAAAGGAAGTAGGTGGTGCCTATTGGAGGGGATGTGCCTTCTTCCAGATTGATCTTTAGATTGAACAGGCAGTGTGGAGCAAGGGTGGAAGCCTTGCTTTTGCTGAACACATCCATGAAGTTGTGATACTCCAGAGGAACTCTGGAGAGATCAACTGGTTCAGGAGCAGTGAAGGCAGAGCAGAGATTGCTCTCCTGAGGACAGAGTTGCAAACTGAACTGCATGAAGCCCTCTAGGTAACAGGCAAGTGCAAAGGCTGGGGCACTGATGAGTGTGATTGGCAGAGCCTTGTGATTGGAGAAACATGGTGGATCGGAGGGGACAGGGTCAGCCATAGGAGTAGGGGACAGAGGCTGCAGAGATGAGCTCAGGGTTGCAGGCATGGCTTGTCCAGGTGAGCAGAACAAGATACTGTTCAAGACCCAATCAATCAACAGATTGTAGTGGGCGAGCCAGTTGTGTTCTAGCACAAGAGAACAAGAACCATCCAGTGGAGTGATGTAGAATGTCATTGGAGTGATATTACCAGTTTCAAAGCAGACAGAGAGGTCAATGGCTTGAGTGATTGTGGAGTTCGAGGTTCTGTTGAAGAGACAGAGTTGGAGTGGAGGAATGGAGTAAGGGGAAAGTCCATGTATATTGACAAATTTGCTATCTATGAAACAATTGGAGGAGCTGAAGTCTAACAACATGGAGAAGGAAGGGATGTCATGTGATATCAGAGAGATGAAGGGCATAAGCAATCTGGGTTTGGAAAGAGCAGACATGTTGAGTTGGATCTCCTTCAGAGGACAGGAAGAGTCAATGCAATCTCCAGTCCATGCAGAATCATGGAGGCTGCTGACTATTTTTTCACCTCTGAGGAGGCCTCTGGTTTAGCTTCTGAAGTTGCGGTCTTGGTCATGCGGGCCTTGGCCACTTGAGAAGTGGACTTTGAGCATTCCTTGGCCATGTGGCCAGCTTGACTGCAGAACATGCACAAGTTGTTGTCAAAGTGGCACTCACACTCTGCCACTATGAGCTTGCTGTCTTTCCCAAGCTTGGACAACAAGTCTGGCTTAGGGGGAGTGGACACTCCAGGAGTGCTGGAAATGCTGGTGGATTTACCCTTGGACTTCTTGAAGGAGCTGGAGGAGCCAGTGGAGGTGGCAGAGGATTTGTTGGACTTCAGAGGGTTGGGGAAAGACTTCATCTGACAATTGAGTTCTGACTTGCACTCCCAGTAGCACATGTTGGTTGTGTGAGTGAGTTGACAGAGGCCTATGAGCATGGAGGGCTTTTCAATGCATGAAATCTCATTCTTGATATGATCTGGGAGGCTGTTATAGAAATAGTGCTGGAGGGCACCATCTCCATAGCCCCAGACTTGTGAAGTGATCTGGTTGAATTCCACAATGTATTTGTTGATCTTTTGACCATCTTTCATGGCCAAGTGGTCAAGCTGGTGCTTCACATCTCTGACAGGGTTGTGCAGTCTGAAGTTGGTTTGGAGCTTGAGGACAAACTCCTTAAAGTTGTTCATCCAGAGCAGACACAGCATGGGGTCCTCCATCTGCAGGAGGTCTGGTTTGAACAATTTCAACACCATGCCCTTGAGGTAGGACTGGGTGAAGGTGACCTTGGCATAGTCAGAGGGGAAGGCTTTGGGGTGATCTTGGAAGTTAAGTTCACATTGGACCAAGAAGACCTGGAGTTTGCAGAGTTCTGTCCTGTCAAACTGGTCTGGTTCTCATACTTTGGTCCACTGCAAAGTCTTGGAGGGTTTGTGGCAGGAGGAGTGAGTGAGGCCATGAATGGTGTTTGCCAGGTTGGCAAGGATGTCATGCAGAATCTGCTCATCTCTGGAGAATTCAGAGTTTAAGTTGTTCCCTTGGAAATCAGAATCGCCATCAGAGAGATCATCTCTGGGCTCATCCAGATCTCTGGGGTCATTGTGATTACTCAGAGTGTGGAATGGGGGCAGGATGTGTGGAGTGCTAGGGTTATCTGGAAGCTCCTCAATGTGAGCTCTGGAAGTAGGGGTTTCTGGGGGAGGAGGTGGTCCCTGGGATGTGGAACTGGGATTTCATCTAGCAGAGAAGCTATGAAATTGTTCAATGAGGCCTGGGCCTCAGTGACTGTTGCCAAAGGTGTTCAGGGGGTTGTAACAGGGAGATGAAGGGGCATTGGTGATGGCCTGAGTGTGGGCTCAAGTGACTCTAGTAGCTATTGGGGTACATGGACTTCGTTGCAAGTGGGAGTTCAGATATACTGTTAAACTAGGTTGGACTAACTCAGGGAAACTCCAGAACTCTGGAGTTTGGTCAGACAGGACTTGGCTTCACTGTATGTGGTGCACCCTTGCATGAGTCCTGGTCCTGGATTTACAGAGCAGAATAAGTCGAAGGGTTGGAGGTCAGAGGAGAACCATCAAGGTTCAAGTCGGAGGAGAGGTAGTCAAGTTTTGTTGATATCCAAACTCAGGTATTTACAGGCTGAAGTATGGGGTTTATATACTACAGAGAAATCAGATGACTAAGAAGTTCAGAGATTGGGTAGGAGATGTACCAGAGGTGCTGCAGAGCTATGCTCCACAGTTGACACTGCACAGGGAAATCTAAGTAGTGGAACCAATACTAATACAGATAGAATGGAATGAAGTGTAATGAAATAGAATGTAATGTAATGGAATGTTAAAGCATAGCATAGGCACAAAAGGAAATCAGATCAGAGTTGGTCAGAGTTGGTATTGGAGTAACATTGAAGGGTCAGAGTTGGACTTGTGGACCCAGGATATGACAAGTTCCAGAGTTTCCCAGAGATAGTCTGACTTTAGTTTAACACAATGAAGACAAAAGAAAACACAAGTTCACTGCTGGATTGGACACTGCCATTTCAGCACCTATCATAATGGCTGGAGAGCATGCTATGATGGAAGAATGGATAAAGAAAGCTACAGAAATGCACACCCACCTCACCCACATTAGAAACCTCAGATCCAGGTACTATCCCATGCAGCCTCATGTAGCACACAACTATTGGGACCTGAATGCAATGGACATTGACTTTATTAAACTCCAACCTGATGAAAGGGCTAAGCTAATCCATGAAAAACACTGTTTTGTCTGTAAAGAACTCAGATGCATGGCAGCTAACCACAAGAAAGAAAAAGGGAAAGAAAGGAGGCTGTATGTGGCAACTCACATTATAGACACCAAACCCCCCATCTACCAACCTCATCCCCAAAAGGAAGTGCCAACCTCCCCTATCCAGAAGTATGTGAAGGCACTGAAACTTAAAGAGAGTAGCAATGAGGAAATTCTAAAAGTCTTACATGCATGCTTTGAAGAAGAAATGCTGGAGCAGGAAACCAAGAAACTCATAGAAGGGCCATTCACCTCAGATTTTTAAAAAGAGAATGCCCTATGTCGACTGGACATCTTTCCAATGTAACTCTCTCTCCCATGTACACTATGAGTAACTCAAACAAAGCCATGCAACTACTCATTACACTTCATGGAAATTGGAAAAACATCAACACCCAAAGCTTTGCTGGACAGCAGAGCAATAGGATCTTTTGTTTCATGGAACTTTGTAAAGAAACATGAAGTCACATTTTGGAGAATGCACCAGCCAATGGTGATATGGAACATGGATGGAACAGAAAACAGCATGGGGACTATCAAATTTAAAACCTGACTCAGTCTTACTATTTGTGGACCCCAACCATTTACCCATGTGCAAGAATTCAATATTGGCAAAGAAAACGTCATTTTAGAACACCCCTGGCTTGCCAAGCATAACCCAGTCATAAATTAAAGGACAGGAAACCTGTTGATTAAGGAAACTATACAACCAGAGATAGAAGAATGTTGTCATCTTATGACATTCATAAACAAAGTCACCCTGTCTATGGAAATTGCCCAAAGTACTCCAAAAACAGAGGTGATACTACCTGAAGCATATCAAGAATATTGTGATGTCTTTGATGAACTGCTGAAAGGAGAACTTTCCCCTCACTGCAGACACTTTGATTTCTGTATCAAAACTGACAAGGACTTCATTCCAAAGGTCACAAAAGTATACCCACTAAACATAGTGGAGCAAAAAGCATGTAAGAAGTTTGTCAAGGAAAACTTGGAAGCTGGAAAAATTGTTCCATCAATCTTCCCACAGGTGTTCCCCTTTTTCTTCATACCAAAAAGGACAGAAAACTATGGCCATACCAGGACTACCAATATCTCAATGCACATATGATCAAAAATGCCTATCCCTTCCCCATTATTTCCAATTTGTTTGACAGATTTAAAAATGTGAAATGGTTCACCAAGTTTGATATCTGCTGGGGTTATAACAACATGTTAATTGATGATGAAAGCCAATAGAAAGCAGCATTCATCACCTCTGAAGGATTATTCAAGCCACAGATCATGTTTTTTGGTTTTTCCAACACACCACCACATTTCCAAGCTATGATGAATTACATCTTCCGAGATATGATCACAGAAGGATGGCTCAGAATCTACATGGATGATCTGGGCTTTGCCTTGGCTGACCTTCCCATGCATCAGGAACAAACTTGACGGGTTTTACAACAGTTTAGGCAGGAAAAATTATACTTGAAACTTTCTAAATGTACCTTCAATGCACAAGAAATGGAGTACCTTGGCATGATAGTTAGGGAAGGACAGGTCTGCCTAGATCCACACAAGGTCAAAGCCATCAAAGACTGGAAACCCCCAACATCTGTGAAAGGAGTCTGATCTATCTTAGGATTTTGCAATTTCTATCAGAAATTCATATCAGGCTACAGTGACATTTTGTGATTCTTGAATGACATGACAAAGCAAGACCTTCCATGGTAATAGAAACCCCAACAATGTGCATTCAAAACTCTGAAAAATGGTTTTACTTGACAACCAGTCCTATGCATGCCTGATTCAACCAAACCCTTTGCCATAATGATGGATACATCCTTAGTAGCATTGGGTGGAGTTCTCTTTCAAAAAGATGAAAATGGAGACTATTACCCATGTGCATACCATTCTCAGACATTTATTGATGCAGAACACAACTACAACATCTATGACTGGGAACTTCTTGCTGTCATCCATGTCCTTAATACCTGGAGACACTATCTCCACACAGTGGGCCACCCAGTCATTATCTTTACCAACCATAAAAATCTCACATTCTTCTGTGCTCCCCATAAATTGTCACAGTAACAAGCATGTTGAATGCTTTTTCTTCAAGATTTTGATCTCCAGTTCATGAGCATCTCTGCCATGCAGGTTGCCCCTGCTGACATGTTATCCCACTACCTCTACCCAGCTATGTTTGATATGGATAACAAAGACATTGTCCTTTTCCCTGACCATCTCTTCATCAAAACACTTGATTTAGCTATTGCTGACAAGATCATGGCATCATCTGTCATATCCATCCCCTAACAGTCATCACACCCCTCTGACCTCCTCCAGTCCTCTCTGAACCACTCTGCCCTGATCCACTCATCCCTTGTCTTCTGCCACCCAGAGTTATACTCAGAGTTTGTGTCTCTGTTCAGAACAAATCCTGGATCTAATACCTTTCATTCTTGATCATTATTCTTCACATATGTCATTCCTCCTGTCCATCTATTATTTCCCCTGTCCATCCCATACCTTACCTACCTCCATTCTGATCATTGCTATCCACTTCACCATGAAACCATTTCACCCATCTATCATCTGTCTTATGTCCAAACCTGTTTGACATTTCATACCTTACTCCGAACATACTTAAGGACTTCCACACACCATGTATTCTCCTTATTATGAATATTGACTAAGTCTTTCCTCCAACTCCTGCCCAACCCCTTCCTTCATCTCCTCCAGACCTCTGAAATCTGAGGACATGGATCTGTGCAATGGCACAACACATAAGTCCTGCACTAATATTCTCACTACTGAGTTCCCTTTCCTTTCTGTCTCTTCCATTGGACCTCCTGTTCACCTCTGTCCACTCACCATTCCACCCTTCAGACATTCTGAACCTCTGTCAGACTTGAGTCCAGAAGATCTGGACTTCACATTGTCATCCCATGACCCCTTCATTCTTACTGCCCTCCAAGCTCTGTCAAATCACACCTCCCCCATTGGTCATTACCCTACAACAGACTGGCACTTCAAAGAAGGCCAACTTTTCTTTCAAAATTGTCTCTACATCCCCATATAGTTTTGAGATAACATCATCTGTCATTATCACAACTCTGCTACAGCAGGACATGGGAGCAGCCTCCATACTCAAACCAGGGTCATGCATGACTATTGGTGGCCTGGACTAGCCACATTCACATGCAAATTTGTTAATGGGTGTCCCAATTGCCAGGCCAATGAAGTGAACACACACCCCACCATCTCATCACTCACCCCCCTCCTGTCCACCACAACATGCCCCTTCCAACAAGTATCTGTTGACCTTAGCACCAATCTCCCCTTAAGCAATGGTTTTGACTCCATTGTGGTTGTGGTTGACCATGGCCTTTTGAAAGAGGTAATTCTCTGCCCTTGTTCAAAAACAATCAACACTGCAGGAATTGCCAAACTGTTCTTCCAAAATGTATTCAAACAATTCAGCCTTCATGACAAAGTCATCTTCAACCATGGACCCCAATTCACATCAGCATTTGCACAGGAGCTAGCATGACTCCTTGAATATACCTTGGCCCTTTCAACTGCATATCATCCACAGACAGATGGACAAACAGAAAGACTAAACCAAGAGTTGGAAACATGTCTTCAAATGTTCTGTGCCACCACCCCAAACAAATGGGTGCAAATGCTTTCTTGTGCTGAGTTTTGCCACAATGTGTCCCCACACTCCTCCACTTGCCTATTCCTGTTTTTTGTTATGTTCAGATATGAACCATGAGCATATCCATCTCTAGCAAAATTGTCCATCCCAGAACTCTCTAACTATCTTGAACACCAGAATGAAACAAGAGTGGAAGCTTTAGCAGTACATGACAAAGCTGTGCTAATTATGAAAAACTGTACCAAATCATGTACTCCATCATGAAAAGCTGAAGATAAGGTCTGGCTAGAGGTGAAACACTTATGCTTTCTGGGCAGATTCCTGAAACTTTTCCAACAACAATTCAAGCCATTTGCCATCAATAAGATCATATTGCCATAGGCATATTGCCTCAAACCCCTGCCCACATGGAGGATTCACCCCATATTCCACACTACCCTCTTATCACCATTCCACAGCACCCTGAAATATGGCACTCCATTCTTATTACCATCTCCAGAGAAAATAGAAGGAGAAGAGCAATATGAAATTGAAGCCATCATGAGTCATAAAGGGTCTGCCCAACAGCACCACTATCTGATCCAATGGAAAGGGTACTCTTTTGCTGAGAACACATGGAAACTGGAGGGAAATTTCAGGAGAGCTTCAAAAACTTTGCAAAACTATAAGAAATGATATGGGCTTTGACCTACCATCACCCATGCTGAAATATCCCTGGTCCTGGTACTGCTCTCAATTCCTCAAAGAAATGGCTGAACAGAAACACCCTAACAACCCAGACTCCTCTCTGACTTCATCCCCATCCTCATCTACACATGAACCGGCCCTCAGAATTTATGATTGTTCCATCTCCCCAACTCCCAGACTTTCCAAACCCAGACAAATCCCAGAATCCCCTTGAGCACTTTCCCAGGTCCCCACCATGACACACTCTTCCATCATCCTCCCTGATCAGACCCCTCTCTGTGTACACCATCTTTCTTTTCTTTTCAGATGTCATCTCTATGTAGCTACTCTAGAACACCCTCAACTTGTCTTTTTAGTAGAACATGATTGATACTTCTCCCTCTCCAACACCCTCCCCAGCCTGGTCTGCACCTACCATATCTTAGCTCTCTGCTGAAACTCATTCTCCAATATCACACCTTCTTTCATGAATGCATCACACCTTGGCCTTGCCAGGCAAACTCTCATTAAATTCATTCAGTCTCTCCTTGGAGTACTCAACAATGCAGATCTAGCCAACATCATCAATGGGCTGTCATCAACAATGTTCTGTGACTTACTGGTGGAGATTCTACCCCAGTTATTGGAAGATGAGTTTGTGAAATACTTTGCAGATATTCCAACTGCTCCCAAGCCAGCTGGCCCTATCCCTGTCCCTGCTCCCATTCCCCTTAGCAAATGACTCTTGTCAGTCCCATTTCATTTTAGACCTGAACATGCTGAATTCTCTCATGCTAAACAATGGTTCAATCCAATGTCTCAAAACTGGAAAGGCAGTAACCACCCTGTCTGACCTAAGACAACATGTGTTGATCCATCAAGCATTGGAATGGAGAAAGCCCCACAAAAGGAAGATGTTGATGCTGAGTTTCCCCTCTCTCCTGAATGACATTGTTTCATCTGCAATGAGACAGGACATCTTTGGGCTGCCTGTCCCTGCTATCAGTGCCCATACTGCAAGAAATGGAAGCCATACCATGGGGCATCACATTGCCCCCATTGTCATTGTGG